>JAPVLO010001662.1:0-61060 GCA_027257055.1 Cephalopachus bancanus | reverse complement strand
CTCGACGTGCAAATCTGGTTTCTTCATTTTCTCTGCCCCCTCCGCCTCCACCCCCATTTACTCGATCTATCGTACGTTCTGGGAAGAAAGTCCCTATGTGGTGTCATCGGTCGACGGCCTGGAAGCCAAAGGACGGAACCCAGAAACTGTGACCTCAGGTCCCCATGGAAGTCCCACATGGGCTCTGGGGGCCGGGGACACGGCATTATCTTCCTCGTCTTGTCGATTCCCAGCCAGGGTGGAGGAAGCGGGGCGGGCCCGGGCGGAAGAATGACTCGAGGAAGAATCTGTGGAGAGCAGAGTCCCAGAAGAATCTCCCGTGTGGAACCTGATCGCTCTCAGGCCCCCCAGAGGGAAGGAAAGGAGGAGGGGGAGGAGGAGGAGGAGCAGGGGGAAACCCCGGGGGTCCACCCCGGGGAAGCAGAGGTGCTGTTCTCAGGCACCCAGGCCCGGGACACCTCGGCCCGTAGCGTGACTTCTCAGATCCTGCTGCGCACCTGATACACTAAAGCTGCCTGTGAACGCTGGCCCGATGCCAGCAAGAGCAGGGCCCAAGGCACAGCTTCCGTGGCAAAGGATGGTCGGCCGGTGGGGACTTCTGAGGGACTGGGGAGCCGAACTGCCTCAGCAGAGGCGCCCCTCACCTTTCCTACTGCCCGGTATGCCGGATGGAAGGTGAGAAGTTCTCAGAGAGTGAGTTGGGAAGGTGAGGGCCACAACCGGGGGAAGTTTGGCAGGTTTTCCCCCATCATGAATTCCATGGGATCGTACCCGTCACCTAGTTTTCATGTGGAAAGGATGGAAGACGAAGTCAACGTATGCAGAGTAGCCATGGCCACAGTGGGTGACTCGGTCATGTTTTTCTAGCAGTCTGCTTTCATCGATCCCCTAATCGCCAGCCAAGGTCAGGAGGGGTTTTCTCAGCGGAAGCTATGGATCATTGTTTCGTGGTCCCACCCGCTTGTTTTGTAAACAAGTTAATCTGTTCGGCACCCCATGGCCTTTATGACACAGATCCCTGAAACGTGGCAACAGTCATGTGACTAACCCACCCCTCTGCCTGCCGTGCTTCACCTGATGTCAGTACCTGTGCTTACCTGAAACCTTCACGACGAAGTGGAACAGACCACCCCTCGATCACTTAACGACCTGCCACCATCAAAGGGAATGTTAAAAGACATCCTTTTTTTTTTTTTTTTTTGAGTTGGAGTCTCCCTCTGTCACCCAGACCGGAGTGCGGCGGCCGCTCCCGGCCACCGCAGTCTCGACCTGCTGGGCTCCGGCGAGCCTTCGGCCTCACCCTTTCCCAGTAGCTGGAACTACAGGTGCACGCTACCACGCTAGGCTAATTTTTTTTTACTGCAGAGATGAGGTCCCGCCAAGTCGCCCAGGCGGGTCTCGAACCCGCGGGCTTAGGCAATCCACTCGCCTCAGTCTCCCAAAGCGCGGGATCACAGACTGAGCCACCGAGCCCCGCTAAAAGACGTTCCACTTCACAAAGCAGGACTTTACTTTGCCGAGCTGCGGTCTGGCCACGCGTCTCTTTGAGCGATCGCAGCCATTTTCCTAACTTTGACCCCCTCCCTACATCGGGTGGGTGAATCTCCTCTCTCTTCCGTCTCATTGGCAATCTAAAAAGCCGTATCACCCAATCTAACTTCTGTACAATTCTTTGCATCTTTCAAGGGTCCCTGGATGGCACACTACACTCCCGGTGGGTCCGACCTAACATTCTGTAGTTTCCCCCCGGGGTCCTTAACCTAATCTTTTTAGCAGTCCCACAGAAATTCTGGAACCTTTCATACATATTCTATCTTCTGGTGAGGAAAATGACTCCATGTTTCAGAAATCAAAGGGGGAAATTTTAAAAAAATTTATTGCAAAAACGGTTCAAACCCAGAAGCTCTTTAGGCTTTCAAAGAGTTCCACAAAGTCTTATGTCCAGTCACCGATATCAGTTTCCAAAAATCCCTCAGCAGACATCCTTGGCAAGGAGACACAGGGTCGTGTTCTGTGACATCTTCAGAGCTTCCCAGCAGAGCACAGGACAATCACATCTATGTGAAATTAGTCCAGGGTCAGGGGGGGACCCGAGAGTGGCCGCTCAAAGCACAGCTCCAAAAACCAACGGGCATAGGCGTGAGTCCTTCTTCCACTTCTTCCTGCCGCGGGACCGGGAAAAATCAGGGGCCTGGTCCTCATCTGAGAAATAGAGATGATAATAATACTGGCCTCAGAGGAAGGTTGGGAGCCTCAGAGAACCGTCAGTACTTGACACCAGCTCAGAGGAACACTGCTCTTTACAGTAAAGAAAGGGAAAAAAAATAGAAAAATCAGAACCAAAAAATCCCAATGAAGTCAGACCCAAACCAATTAGGACTAAGCTGATACCAAACGAGAAGGTTCACGGTCTGTGGAAACTTCCTCACGCGTGAGGGAATAAAGATGGAGAGTGAGGAGGGGCCGCAGGGAAAAAAGGACCCCACGGAAGGGCGATGTGTTTCTGTCCCGCAGAAGTCACTTGTCGTCGCTGTGTCATCGACCGAGCAAAGCCAGGTCTGCACCGGATCGATCGTATTTTCCCACGGGACAAAAATCTATTTTCCCGCCACACCAGAAAGCGACGGCAGGCAGCCTTCCCCTTCTTCCACCTTAGTGCTAGCTCTCGACTTAGGAAAGAAGATCACGGTCAGCTACTTTTTATTTTAACAACGGCCCCACAGAGCCAGTCCCGGCAGCGGACAGCGGGAGTTCCTCGCAGAAGGGCTCAGACGGGCCCCTAATCACTGCAGTGGTGCCAAAGCATCGAAGCGACCCCCCTGCGACCGGGGTTTCCCCCCCAGTTTTTCCCTTTTTTCAACTCCTTTGACTGTAATGCTGAAACCACTAAAAATCTACAATTGTTCTGTTTCTCCCTCAGAATGAAGCCCCGGTACCTCCACAGCAGCAGAATCATACAGGAGCCCAGGAGAGCGATCCGTATGATGAAACGTCGCTCCTCCAGGACACCCTGGAGGTACCCGGCCCCACCCGTGTGATGCCCACAGGGGTGGCAGCACAACCTCTCAGAGGAGGAAGAGGGCGGTGGTGCCTGTTCCGAGGGGAGGGTGGGGTTTTCCCCAGGAGGAGGCTCAGTCCCATCGAGCCTTGTGCCGGCTATTCTCACTCTTAACCCCCACTGTCGTCTCCGACATCGAGGAACGCTCACGGGAGGGCCTACCTGTTTTGTCCCCTACCGGCAGAAACTTTTTTTACAGGTCTGCAATCCTTAGACATGACCTCCATTGAAATGTGGGGTCTGCATCTCCTCCCCTCAGTGCCGGGCTCACCGAGTGACCGGTGACCCTGATGAGATCTGAAACAAGCCCCGTCACTTCCTTAGCCGGGTCAACAGATGGATGGCTCCAGTGGGTTCTTTGGGGGGATTCAGATTTGGAACCCTGAGGCAAAAGGAGAGTCTGAGGGCCTCACGTTTGGACAGAGTATAAGCCACATGGAGAGGCCATCTGAAGGTGGCCCTGGCTGAGGTCCCAACCAAGCACCCGGGAGTGAGGTGTTCCTAGATCTGCAGTCCAGCAGCATACCCAAAGACTCACATGTTCTCACTCAGCTCTTTAATGTGGCTAGTGTGACTGAGAAGCACAAACGGCAATTTTATATTATTTTACTTAATATCGATTGACCTAGAACCTAAGCTAGTGGCTGCTCTGTCGGGCTTACGGCTCTAGAGAATTCTTGCCCGAGTCACTGGGTCACCCAGCCTCCCAGTCCTCCTTCCAAGACCACTGACATCAGGAGCGGAAACAAGCCATAATTCAGTGGTCTTTCCAAATTCCCGGTCCACAGATATGATGAGCAAATTAAAGTGGGTGTTTTAAGGGTGGAGAAGTTTGGATAATCTGCAGCAGCGATAAATAAGCAAAGTACTGGTATAGATCCAAAGCCCCCTACCATGCCAGGTGGCACGAGTAAGCTTTCTTTAAGTGTCGATAAAGAATGAATGAATCTCTAGTTGAAAAAAACAGCGTGATGGTTTATCTTTGGTGTCGATATGACTGGACCTTAAGATGCCCATTTTCTCGTTAACATGATCTCGGGTGCATCTGTGAGGATATTTCTGGAAAACACTGGTATGTGGCTTGGTGACTGAGTAAGCAGATGCTTCTCCATAAGGAGGTGGGTGGCACTCAGACCACCGATGGCTCGAAGGGACAAAATAATAAAGGAGGAGAATGTCATCTCTCCGCTTCACTGCTTCCACTGGAAGATTGATCCTCGTGCTGCCCTGGGAATGATCCCGTGGCTTTCCTGTTGCTGGCGCCTCGGTACTCGGCCTGAGCCTCACCATTGGCTTTTCTGGGCCTCCAGCTTGCAGAGACTAGGTCCTCGGCGCTCAGCCTTCAGCATTCCAGGAGCCAATTCCGATTCTCTGAATAACCACGGTGAACACAGGCAGCTAGTGTCGACAAGGTATCTTCACACCGTGTGCAAACTCCTTCACGCTGTGTCTGTAATCGAAAGGACAAAAGATCGGGCACGGTGGCCGAAGCCTGGCATCCCAGCACTCTGGGAGGCCGAGGCCAGAGGACTGCCGGAGTCCAGGGGTTTGAGGCCAGCCTGGGCAGATCGGTGAGACCTCATCTGCACAAGAATATTTAAAACACCCGGCACGGTTGCGCATGCTTGCAGTTTCATCTATTTGGAAGGCTGAGGCAAAGGATCACTGAGCCCAACAGGTCGAGGCTGCAGTGGCCTGAGATGCCACTGCACTCTAGCTTGGGTGACGGAGTGAAACTCTAATAAGAGTGATAAAGAGCGGCCGGGCTCCGTGGCTCAGCCGTAATTCCAGCACTTTGGGAGGCTGAGGCCGTGGATGGCCTAAGCCTGTGGGTTGGAGACCCACCAGAGCAAGTTGGTGAGCTCTCCTGTCTACAAGAAACCCAAAATTAGCTGGGCGTAGTAGCGCACGCTCGTAGATCTGGCGACTCGGAAGGCTGAGGTGGAAGGATTGCCGGAGCCCAGCAGGCTGAGGCTGATTTTGCCGGGAGTGTGCCACTACCCTCAAGTGTGGGCGTCAGAGTGAAACTTCAACTAAAAAAAGAATCATAAAGAACAAAAAAAATCCAAAACGGGGTAACCTCAGCCACTGTGGGCAGGAGGCTTGGTGTCGGCTCACGTTTTGGCTCCAACCCTCCTTCCATTTCCCATGATCCACACAGCCCGGCTAAATGCCTTTTTGTTCACTAAATTCAAGACATGTGAAAATAATATCTGTGTCTTGAAACTCTGTTTGACAGACCTGGGATGACTCTCCCTGTCTATATGATCAGCTATCTGAAAGTCGAGTCGCTGCCACACTGGGCAGTTAATCGCCATGACAGCAACCCCCCCCCCCCCCGTGACATTTCACCAAAATGCTCCCGTTCCCAGGCTTTTAGAGGAAGCCCTAAAAACACCCAGCTTCAAGCATTCTTCAGTGTTTGAATCCCTCTTCAAACTGGAGGAGGTGGATCAGACAGTTTTTCTCTAACTGACTTTCTCAACAATCTTTTTCTCACCGACTTCTGATGAAATTATTTCATTTTTCTGAGGACACAGTCAAACTGACCTAACGGCAATGATGCCTCCACGCGACAGGAGAAACAACACGCTGAATATGTAACTTCACAAAATTAGCAGACTCTGCCTGAAGGTGTCTTTTGTCCCTGCCGTAGGTCTTTTCCATAAAAACCATGATTTCTGACGGTGACCACATTTTGCTTCCTTAAAGCGATGAAAATGTTGGACAGTCACGAGGCACGGCACTCCCCTGACCTTCCCCACCCGGGTCTCGGGGAGCCCCGTGTGAGTCGGCGTTCAGGACCGGTGTCTGTGGAGGGGTTGAGGTGGGAGAAGCGGCCCACCCGAAGACAGAGTCCCCGGGTGTGCGAGGGCGATGGCAGATGGCTGCCGCCGCCTGGAGCCTCAGTGGGAGCCCACACGAGTCCTTGTCTTGGGGATATTGTCACGGCCTCTCCGACCCCGCTAGAATAAATGAGAGTTTTCTGTTCTGGAAGAGGTAGACGGGTGGTGGATTCTACCTCAGCCAACAGATAAGTGGTTTCTTTTACCGGTTTTAAAATTAGTTTTCAAATGTAGAATGGAAACAAAATAAACGTCCAAACTTATGGGATACAGTATGAAGTTTCAGTGCGTGTGTACATTGGATAACGGATACAGAGACCCACCAGAGTCATTCCACGTTGTCACAGCCCCTAGAGAAGGGCATGGCAAGGGCACGATATTATGGAGAGCTAATAAAAGTGCACTTCCCCTTATCTCCCATGCGCTCCCAGGAGTCTACGCGCCATCAACCGAAAGATCCAAATCTCCTTTTATTCCTTTTTCTGAAGGGTTCCGTTTTAATAATATATTATCAATGTAACTGTAAGCCTGGCGATTTGTATAATTTTTGTATCAAGGGAATAATAACTTTTGTGATTTGTATCACTCTTGTGTAATGCTTGACGTCTCAGGTCTCGGAAACTCCCTTTACTCTACGGTAAGTTCGATGGACGCTTCTGCCAGGCACTACCGATAAAAGCTATGAGCTATCTCTGATACCTGGCCCCGGGAGACCCGGGCCAAAAAATGGTACTATCGATAAATGCGGCTGAAACTCAAGTTCTATACAACGCTCTGCTGGTCACGGGGCTAATGTACGAACAACTCTGGACTGATAAAAGTGAACTGTCAAAGCCTGGAGGACGAACAGACCCATTTTAGAAAGATCTCGGGTCTGGCTCTGCTCCCTGAATTCCAAGTAAGGAACACACTTCTTTCTACCAAGTCCCCGCCCTTTTGATGTATTAGTATCAAGGGGAGCAGTTGAGCATTATTCAGACAACAACATAAGAACCAAATCAAGATGAGTCCATATCCACCACTTAAAACATTTACTGTTCTTCGTGGGGATAGCACTTAAAGACTTCTCTCCCGGCTATCTTGGAATATTCATGACATCGTTATTTCCCGGGGTCGACAGACAGTGCGACGGAACACCTGAACTCGCGCTCCTCTGATTGCAAACTAGTACACACACCGACCAGACTCTCCTCTGTCCCACAGCTGCTGATAGCCGTCTTTTCCCTCCGTCCCATCTCCTTCCCCGGGACTCCCCCGGGCACCTCTCAGTCTCTTGACCTCTCCTTGTCGGCCCAGGTCCCGCTTCGGCCCCCCTCTAGCACGCTTTTTTCTCCTGACTTTCCTAAGAAGTCTCGCCATGAAAAATCTCCACAAAAGGCAAATTCAGCCACCAAACCACAGAGTGTTCGTGAAAACTGGCCTCCCGCAGGATCGCTGTTCTGAAGACTTTCCTTGTGTTTCCGTAATAAACGGTCACGAAGTAAGAAGCGAGAGGCCTCATCCGATGGAGGTTAAAGAGTAGCCGCAAGGGGAGGGGGGGTCGAGAAGGCCACGGCACGGGAGATGCCCAGAAGAGGCCTCTTTCTTCTGGGGGCCCCCAGTCCTCCCCCCCATCGTGTCCTCACTCCCAGTGCCGCGGGCAAAACTTGCACCACACGGGAACAAATCAGAAGCCTCAGCAGCACGAGGCCTCGTCAGGGTTGGCTCGTCTTTGCAGCAAATCTAAATGAGTAGCTATCGCTTCTGTGAAAGTCGAACATACAGATCGAACGATTCCTGTCACACCCAACTGGCATAAGAGTGGGGAAGGCAGGGAAAAAACCTCCAAGACACAGAACACTGTTCTAGGAAGGCAGTTCTCTACAAGCCCGGGCCGCCGACACCGGTGGTGGTCACCTAAAAACACTTTTTTTTTTTTTTGGAGTTGGAATCTCACTCTGTCGCCCAGCCTGGAGTGCAGTGGCCGCTCCCCGGGCCCCCCCAGCCTCGACCTGCCGGACTCCGGCGATCCTTCCGCCTCAGCCTTCCGAGTCGCTGGAACGACAGGCGCGCACGACCACGCCCGGCTCATTCTGATCGATTGTAGAGATGAGGTCTCGCCAAGGTGCCCAGGCGGGTCTCGAACCCGCGAGCTCAGGCGATCCACTCACCTCAGTCTCCCAAGGCGTGGGATGACAGGCCGAGCCACCGAGTCTGGCTTAAAAAAACTTTTATCTGCAGCCGCAGAGACAAACGGCACCCACTCTTGGACGCATTCTGCCCGCGCTGCCGCTCACCCCTTAGCACTCACCAGCGGCCAAGCTTTCCTAGCGTCAACGACCTTTCTCAAAGAGGCTTATGTGACATTCCTCTTTTCACAAAAACCCTTTCCCTCTTTTTTTTGCTCTCGAAAGACCTCCTGGCGTGTGTGCGTGTGGGGCCCCAAATCTCAATTACTTATTTTTAAATAAAATGTCAAATTAGGGATTCATCTCGACCTTTCAGTTTTTGGGTTTTTAGACTTCATATCCTAATAGCTGCATATACTTTTTCAAAGAGTCGTCCAGTCGGGGGGTCTTTCCTAAATTCCGTGCTTCTTAATTCTTTTCAGAGTTAAGTCCTAGGGATACAAAAACAGGAGGCACCGTAGGGTTTAGGAAGAAAGTTCTCAGCCTGACAAATTCAATGAACACAGCCTCTTTGGGCTGCTGCCACCTTCCTGGGGCTCCTTACCTCTAACACCCATTTGGTGAGCCCCTATAAACTCCACCTCTCTGCAAGTGGCTCCCACTTCTGACTTCTTTTTTTTTTTTTGAGTTGGAGTCTCACTCTGTCATCCAGACTGGAGTGGAGCGGCCACTCCCGGCCACCGCCACCTCGACCTGCTGGGCTCCGGCGATCCTTCCACTTCAGTCTTCCAAGTAGCTGGAACTACAGGCACGTGCTACCACGCCCGGCTAATTTTGTGATTTATTGTAGAGATGAGGTCTCACCGAGTTCCCCGGGTGGGTCTCGAACCCGCGGCCTCAGGCAATCCACTCACCTCAGCCTCCCAAGGTGCGGGATTACAGGCGGAGCTACCGAGCCCGGCTCACTTCCGACTTCTGACAGTTGGCACGCTCGGTGCCGGGAAGCTCTCGTCGATCCCTTCCCGCCATGACCCAGAGTCCTCATCCTACGTACATCAAACTTCTTGCTCTCATCACAGAATCTAATCCCTCCCAGCAACTGCTGATTCAGAATCTACCTAGCAGGTGCCACCTTCTGCCTGCTTTCTGCGGGACACGAAGCGGCACACAGCAGACACTGCAGCTTCACACCAGGTGTGCTTACATGGAGGAAGACAGAGATGCATAGACAGATCAACCGCACACTCACATCGGCAGGAGCTTCATAAAAAAACGCAGTGGGTGACGAATATAAAACATGACCGATTAACAGGATCAGACAGGAAGAGAGAGAAAAAAGACTTTAGGGGACAGAGAGAGAGTGATCATCGGTTAGAAGCACGGCCTTGTGGGTGGCCAGTCCAGCACCTGCATGGCGTGGAGTCCCGACGAGGGGGCCGGCAGGTGGCTCCGCACAGGTGGGCCAGGGGTATGTGCCAGAGGGACAGTGCCTAGAGAAAGGGTCTGCAGAGCCTCGAGGCCAGGCACTGCCCTCTGGTGGAATCCTAAGCTGCCAAGGGAGAATTCAGAACTCAGCGCCTTCTCCGGCCACGATGCCAGCGGTGCCCGTCCAATAAGGGATACCCAGGTGGCGCCTACTTCCCACATCATGAGCCGTGTCGCTCCTCACGCAAACACAGAAGTGTGATCATGACATCTTCCTCGCCAAAACTCCTACAAAGAACGTACAACAAACAGGGACATTCGGCTAAAATATCTGTCCTCATTTGGCCTCGCTGCCTCACAAACCTCTCCGGTACCTACGGGATATACACAAACCTGCTGATGTCAGCACGATCACGCTCGTGCGACTCAATCGGTGTGACGTGAAACATGTGCGGTAGGACAGGACATTCATTCTACCTTTGGATGTAATCATGAGACAAACCGTGACTTACACAGAAACAACGTACATAAGCGGCAACGCGTACCTACCCGCCTCAAAAAATAAGAACAGAACAAAGAATATGAAGGACTTAACATCAGATGGCCCGTTTCGAGCCTCATCTCGACCACATTCTTGGGTGACTGCCAAAGGTACTCCTCACCACAGGAGGAGATCCCACGGGTTCCAGTGTGCCGAGGACTTGAAGATGAAGCTACACGTGGCATCGGGGTCTCAGTAGTGGTCGCATGGACACGGGAGGAGTATGCGCGTGGAAAATAAAGATGTGCTTAAAACTCACACCCTTTTGGGGAAAACTAGCCCTCTGCATCCTGTCGTAAAATTAATAGCCAGATTCCAAACATCAAGACAACATACGTTCTCTCTGCATACGCTATAGCTCTTGCCTTAAAATTTTGTCACTAATTTATCAAATCTGATTCAAAACTGGAAATGGAACAAATTAAACCGGAAGCATCTCTGTATACAGAAGGCTGGGTATAAACAAAGGGCGGGACAGTCTTCGGGCTGCGGATGTCTTTTGTGATCAGGGAGATGTGTCCTGGGATGTGTCACGTCCTCGGGGCTGTCTGCTTGTCCATCGTCTGGTAGCTCCTCATCCAAAAAGCTGCCGCCGACTGGATTCTGGGAGTGCAGAGTGAGGACACGGGTCAGGGAATGGCCCGAGCCTTTACTCCCACAGAGGCTAGAGCTCGGAAGGGAGAAGAAGGTCAACATATCCGACTAAAACCAGGTTTTCTTAAGGAACGGATGAGGTTTACCGACAAGACGAGGGTGTCAGGAACACAGTTCACAAGGAGTCTCGGACATCAGAAGTGAGGCGGCCCAGGGGAGCGGACGCGCAGAGCGGCGGCCAGGCAGCAGCCGCTCCTCTGCAGGCCTCATCCTGGAGCACAGCCAGTCGTCTAGCTCCACGAAGGCTCCTGCCAGCAGGCTCTCGCAGCCTCGTTCTCTCCCTGGGTCCCCATTAACACAGCCGGAAGGATTCTTCCGTTCTTGCCTCTAAGACTAAAGTGAGAGAGGTTGGGAGGACTCCCCAAGGAAGCTCGTGATTCCAGACATAAACCACAGCTGCAGCGGGAAATGCCGACCCGGGATTTCTGCGGGCAAAAGAGTGGACCTTTGATCTCTGGACAAGCAAGGCCCTCTCACGTCAAGTTAAAGATGAAAAAAACCTTCCACCTGTTTATCAGAAAGGATCTTCAGGCATAAAAGGCATCAAATAAATTAAATCTGGAAGGAAGAACACGATGAGGAATGGAATAGAAATGAATGATAGGTACACAATCTCTACCCATAAACTTTAGATTTAATGGCAAAACCGAGTAAAAAATCGGGTAAAACAAATTCGCTTAACGGTTTAGAACAGAAACGTTCTCAAAAATGTCTTTAGGCCTTTGGTCACTCCAAAATCTTCCCTTCATTCAACTGTCTTCAATCTGGAGGGGAAGTATCATTTTAAATTGCATAACGTCAACGGGTGGATGCGAATGCAGTTTACTTCTTAATATAAAGAAAGAGGAAACAGGAGCCAGCACGGCATTTGGAGAAAATTCTGTATGGGTGTTATTCATTAAAACAAGATGTCATCTCACTCTCGTTTTGCTAACCCTACCTGTAAACCGGCAGTCAGCAAAATTTTTCCCGTGAAGGGACAAACAGTACATATTTTACACTGTAGAGGCCACAGAGTCCCTGTTAGAAATGCAAAGCTTTGTCCTCACGGTGAAAAAGCAGCCACGGGCAATGCGTGCACGAATGAGAGTCAGCCGCATGTTTACTAAACTCTTATTTACAGAAACAGAACGCAAGATGGATGTGGCCCGTGGGCCACAGGGTGCTGACACGTGACCTAAACCTGCCCCTCCATCGATGCCTCTCCCGTTCTCACTGACTCTTCGATTAAGGGCCCGGCCCGGTCACTAAAGGTGTGGGCAAAGAACATCGGTCCGTCAGGTACTGTTGTGGTAGACACCGAGCGGTGGCTGACACAAGGGCGTCTGCAGAAATATGGTGAATCTTTGCCAGAAGCACGAGAATCACGCAAGCGGTATTTTACTTAAAAACAAACAACCGGTCACCTAAAATGTATAATAAAATGCACATCTAGAAGAGCAGAAACAATCTCGAAAAATAACAAAGCGATGGTTTCCCGATTTCAAGCTTTAACTA
The DNA here is from genome assembly GCA_027257055.1 of Cephalopachus bancanus. NCBI lineage: Eukaryota > Metazoa > Chordata > Mammalia > Primates > Tarsiidae > Cephalopachus > Cephalopachus bancanus. Next base: position 48,931 of record JAPVLO010001662.1, on the reverse strand, counting down.
CAGTCATCGAGAAAGTACAAGGTTGGCATAATCAGGACACACAAATAGAGCAAAGACACAGAACCAGGTGTTCAGGAATCACTCCACACTTATACAGACAATTGATTTTAGAACCGAATGCAAAAACGATCCAGCGGAAAGAGCTATTTTTGACAAAGCTTACTGTAGTAACTAGATATGTCTATGTAAAATAAATAAATAGGTCAATACAAAACCGATGTTTAGTTATAGAAACGAACAAGGAGGATGTCAAGGAAACCACAGCGTTAAGGTTGCAGTCACCCACCATCAGGGAAAAATTTTTAAAGGGTCATAGAGAAAAATAAAAAACGTATACGTAATTTCAGACTCGTGACAACGCTAAAGTTTCTCTTCCGTGTCCTTTTCTTAGAAGCTCCTGAACGGCCGTGCTCCATTCTAAAACGGTAAAGAAAAAAGAAATGAATCAAGCGGTCCAGAAGGAAACAGAGCCATTCTAACTGGGATGGACAACCATCACAGTGACAACGGTGTAGTTGACCCAGAAAACAAACAGTTCTCCGCTGAGGCAGAGAAGGGAGCACTCCAGGAAGGGTGTTTCGAAGATCGACTACATGAGGTCGATGAGTGTTCTGTGGGGAGAACACAAGCGGAACGAGCGAAGAGACAAACAGAATGAATCACACAGATGATATGCACGATTCTATCCGGGAGAAAAAAAGTTAATATAGAAGAAGAAGAAGAAAAAGAGCGTAGTGAACTATTTGGCTCAGCTAAGGTCAGATTCATGTCAATAACAAACATTCATTTCATCGGAAATGCTACCTCTCTATTGTAAGAGGAAAGGGCAACCGCAAGCGTGTGTATCGGTCGTAGGGGGTGTAAATCAAAGTGCTGAATCCTCCTCTAGTAAGTACATCTTACTTACAAAGTGCTCACAGAACATATCGCTTTGGGGAAGTGTTAATATGCTCAAACAAAATGCATATGTAAATATATAGAGACATATATATGTATATGTATTAACGCTATCGCTAAATATGGATGCGAATGTAGCAGAAATCAGTTAACAGATTTAAAACACTCCTTGGAGATGTAGTACTCAGTGTCGGTCCACAGCCATAATTTTTTAAAAATTAAAAATTATAATACGATTTGAATTTTTTCTTAGACAGGTACATTATTTCGATTAGGAAAAAATATCCTTCCGATGTGATCATCCTTTCTCATTGATGTCTGTTATCATCAATTAAACTTGATCTGACAGTTGGGAACGGGACCGCATTTTGAGAATATCCCTCAGCTTTGATGGTATTTAAAGCTGACATTTAACCTGTGGAGAATTAACTTTTTTTTCATGCTTTCTTGTGTTACTAAACAACAAACGGGCAGTCACGCTTATCATCCCAACACTTTTGAATGATCGCTTGAGCCCAGGTGCTCAAGATCGGGTTAGATAACATAGCGAGTCCCCTTCTCAATAAAAAACTTAACAACGTTCTGGGCATAGTGGCGCATACCTGTAATCTGAGCTACACGGGAGGCTGAGTCGAAGGATGGCCTGAGCACAGAAAGTTGAGGCTGTGGTGAGCCATATCATGCCGCTGCGCTCCAACCTGGGCAACCGAGACCCTGACTCAAAACAAAGTAAAAAGACAAAAATCATGTTAGATGACTTTGTGACTATCATCTTTATGGAAAGCACAACTTTCTTTCGATCAAGAGTGTGCCAGTCACCCTGGAATCACAGCACTTGGGGGAAAAGAATCCGTCTTCTATATTTCCTTCCGTAAGCCCAGCCCCTTAGATTCGCATGGAAGACTTTCAAGAACATCCGGCCATGAGAAACGATGTCCACGAAACGAGAAACAAGTGAGGTGAGCCCTCTAGCGTCCCTCTTTTATTGTTCGTCCCGGCCACACCACAGAAAGAGGGAAACCGAGTCAAGGATGGCAACCCGAGCGAAGGGAACGCAGATGAACATCGGACCGAGACGGTTAGATTTCGACGCGGGAGACCACCGGAGGAGAGACACAGCAGAACAGAAAAACTCCAGTGGACTCTCAGAAACCCCTTGCAGATTCCAAGCAACACACGCAAGGGATAAAATCCAGCCGGGGCCGGGAAACCGGTCTCCAAAACACGGAACGCCACAGGGCCCAGAATCGGAAGACTCGCGGCCTTCACCAACCAGGCTGGAGCGATCAACTCTAGGATGAGCATGCTCGCAAAAGACTCACGGTAACAAGCAAAAGGTAGAAGAGGAAAGATCAAAACTCAAGAATTTTACAGAAAGATGAAAGCGTCAGTGACCCAAAACGAAATATTCGCGGTCCTGTTTCCAATAAAAGATGAACAGATATACAAGAAAAAAAGCAAATACACAACCGATATTTAAAAATTAATACACAGCCCAGCTCGGTGGCTCAGTCTGTAATCCCAGTGCTTCGCGAGGCCGAGGTGAGTGGATGGCCGGAGCCCGCGGGCTCAAGGCCCGCACGGGCAAATCGGCAAGACTTCACCTCTACAATAAATCAAAAATTGACCGGTCGTGATAGCGCGCACCTGTAGTTCCAGCTACTTGGAAGGTTGAGGCGGAAGGATCACCGGAGCCCAGTAGGTCGAGGCTGCGGTGGCCGGGAGCGTGCCACCGCACTTCCGTCTGTGCGACAGAGTGAGACCACAACTCAAAAAAATGAATAAAAAAATGAATAAATAAAGCCAATAAGCGAGCTTAGGAAGAGTAAACCATCAGCATATATCAATCAGCACTATTGACATGTTCCACTCACAGCGAGGAGAAACTCAAATAGAAATATAAAAATGGAAGTCATCGAGGGTTAAAGCCGATGAAAAGTTCCAGAGACACACTAAAGGCCTAAATAAATAGAGAGAAACGCATGCTGAGGAGAAAAGGTCGTCTCTCGACCAATGATGCATGAACACTCTGAACACGGATCAGCACACTTCCGGAAAACGCACAGGCGTTTTCCGGTAAAGTTCAGGAAATGCAGAGGTATCTGTGGGGACAACACAAACCAGCTCTCGTCTCGGAGACGTGATGGGAGACAAGGAGCCGGGGCCAAAAGGAGGATCTACCAAGACCACGAGGGGACCCGGAGTGGTAGAGGAGAGGGGGGAGGTTCACGAGCGCACACCAGGGTTCAGATGAAGCATGTCTCACACGGTGCGTGGGTGCCGTTTGTGGGACATAATGACACTTTCGGGAGACTTCCGACAAAAGGAGTCAGACTTCCGGTTTTCACTCCAGCGTACAACACGCTGACAGTCATCGCTCCTGTCTGTGCCAGAGGAGAAACTCGCACAGGCCGAAGATCAGCCACTCTTTCTAGGCCCGTGAGGGAATCGAGGTCCCTGGGCAAACCACCGCGACCCACCCCGAAGGATCGACAGCTGGACGCAGAACTGCCACTTCCCGAAGCACAAGACCCAAATCCCAGACCGTGGTCTACAAAAGGCCGGTGGCTCCCTGCGGAAGACTCGGAGAGCCCACGGTTCCCGAAGGGTCTGTCTCAGAAGGGCTTCCGCACTCGTGGCAGACCCGGAGAGGACCTACCAGGTTCTCACGGCCAGCACTGGACCGGAGAGCCATACCTACCCTGGCGCTTCGGGGTCGGGGAAGAAGAGGAATACGTGTCACCCGGACACACACCGGAAAATCATTCTCCTCTGAGCAGGGTCTGCCTGAAGAAGAAAGAATTCACCAGAACCTGACTGACCCGGGGAAAGTGACATACACAGCTAGAGCCCGTCGCTAACCTTACTGACACAGAAATCTCTAGGCCAACCACGATGGCCGATGCCTGTCATCCCAACAATTTGCGAGGCCGAGGCGAGAGGATCGCTGGAATCTAGGGGCTCGAAACCAGCCCGGACCACTTGGCAAGACCTCATCTCTCCAGTACGTGAAAAAAGAATCCAGACAAGGAAGTGCACATTTGTAGTTTATTCTCCTTGTAAGGATGAGGTGGGAGGATGACCTGAGCCCAGCAGGTCAAGTGTCGGTAGCCATGGATGTGTGCTACACTTCAGCCTGGGCAATGGGTGAGACTCTGACAAACAAAAACATAATAAAATGAAAGAAAAGAAATAAAGAACAAGAAACTTCTAGCAGACACATAGACAATGGAGGAAGCAAAAGCAAGACACAATAAGGTTTGGCCTGTGAGTTTTACAGCTAAAACAGACAGTAGACACCGACTAGCTCTTATGGCGATGGCATAGGGATCACTCTCTTAAGGGCCTTTACCCCACAAACATGGAAATCATTAAAAAAAAAAATTTGAATGCTTTCAAGGGACATTCTAGGCACATTCTCTCTAGACTTCAGAAGTTAATAGACAACTTGAAAAGCACAAAGGGAATATTCTCTCAAAACAATAGCTGGGAAAGTTAGAGTCATGAGATATCGGGTGCCCTATAAAAACTAAAGACAGCATCTTAATATATGTCCCCGAGTTGTTCCAGAAACCTGCTCCCCGCTCAATCCATGGATCCAGGGGTATGAAATCCTCAGATAAGTGGAACTGAGGACTGAAATCTACCACTGTTCTTTTTATAATTTCTTCACGATAGGCATGAAGGAATGGCCGTCTCGCATTCTTTTCTGCGAGCCACACAGTTTTAGACAAAACTTCATTTCCTCGACCCATCAGAAAATCTTTAAGTCCATCTACGACGTATACGACCTCTGATTCATAACGTCCCAGGGTTTTAGGTCAGAACAAAGTACAACCACCACGCATTGGTTTATGACTCTGCCTGTAGTCTCTGCCTCCTCACTTTAAAAAATTATTTCTGTAAGCCGTCGAGCACTTTAGGTCAGAAGCTTGAGCTGCCGTATTCTCCAGCTGTGGACCGTAACCTAAAAAAAAATCCACCTTCTCTCGCTGTCATCTCAGAGAAAGTACTTGGCTCTGCTTCACCAAGTGAGCGAACACCAGTTTAGTTCCATCACGTGATCTACTTGACGATGATACCTCACACTGAAGTCCCGTTTCCTCAGTGCCTTATGTCCAATGCATTACATCTGGCTTTCAACCCAAAATTGCAGGTATCTTACTCCGCTCAGACCGCCGCTACAAAATACTATACAGTGAGGGGCTTAAACGTATTATCATATACATAACCCACACAAGCAACATCACGTAGCCTATATACCTGCTGGTGCTTGTGTGTGACTATGAGATAAACTTTAAGCTATGAAATATTCCACATCATTTCTGCCTTGATGCAAACTACATGACAGATTGTGATCATTCAAAATCCTTTCTAACGCAGAATAGTATCTGATTGACTAAATATGTAAAACTTTCATTATTATTAAGGAGCGTCGAAAAAAATAAATCAATAAGAATGTGCTTTGCAAATAGTCTGCCGTAGGTAGAGAGCGTGAGTGACTCAAAGGGAGCAGGCAGGGTGTAGGGCTTTCAACTGAAGCAGGCCAGGACCAGGCAGGGATCTGGCCACTGCCGGAGATGGACATTAACTCGGCAGAGCCAGGACCCGACTGGAAGAAAGGCAACTCGACCGACTAAGCCATTTTACCGGTGTCTGAGTATGTGCAGAGACAGTATCACTCAATGTGGGTGAGAGACGAATCCCTGGAAGCTGCACATCATGTATAAACAAGGACAGGCCATCTTTCACTTGGTTTCCCGGTTCTGTGGACTCAGCAGCTAGTGACTAAAGTTACCAAAGGAGGAATGCCTGCCCAAGGCAATGAAAGCACGCCTTGAGGGCTCTCTTCGAAGAAATCACCATCTTTTCTTCCCGGAAGAAATGCTCTCTTTAACAGGTGAGAAGTTATCTCAAATAACAATATTAGGACATATTTTTTGAGTTAGTTAGAAGGCTTCATTGGCTCCATACCGTAAGGCAAATACGGAGAAAAAGAGGATGAGCCGAGTGGCTAGGTCAAGAAAAAGAAATGCATTCAAGGGGAGACAAGAGGAGATTGGTTTCAAGAGAACCCAGCACCCCTTTGTCTCCGTGGGTCCCATCTGTGGGATCTGGTGGTCACGGAGCACGCAGAGTCTAGAGAAAGCGAAGGTTGGTGGTCCCGTGGCCGCGGAGAAGCGGCTCAGGGAGGCTGGTGCTACGGTCTCGAGAGGCCCTTCTCGAAAAAGCAGGTGTCGGCCGTCAGACCGTCCGTCGCAAGATGCCATGAAGCACCCAAGCTGAGGATGCCACCTTGAGAAAGCGGACGGAGGCAGCCAAAGCAGCCAGTGACGGGGTGCCGTGAAGGGAGAGCGGTCAGCCACACAGGACATTGAAAGCTCACATCCCATCTGCGAGGTTCACGTAGTGAATTATTTTAACAGGGACCCCTTGACCCCTTCCCCCGTGTAAGCCCATCACTCACCTTAGGGGACGCCCGGGGGTTGCCTCCATCGGCCCCCGCCCGGCGACGTCCCGTTGTTTCGCGTCAAGCCTCAGGTGGAATCTCCCGCATCCGTGGCCATCCCAGGGGCCCACAAAGCTGTGCTCTGCCAGGCAGCCCTGAACTGCAAGCCGGACCTCAAGTCTGGGCCTCACCCACTCTCAGTAGATTTGGGAAGAGGGCCGGTGATGAGACACGCACTCACAAGCACACATCTCACACACACCACACACACACACACACACACACACACACACACACACACATTCCGGAAAAATGAATTTTTTTATTATAATAGGAATGCTGTATCTTGGGAATTATTATAATATATCAATTTGAAATGATAACTTTTTAAATATTCAATAATTAATCCTTAGCTTTTATGTGCAACTTTTTTTCCAATATGGAAAATTCTAGGCCACCCGATTCTGATGAGGATTTGGGAATCATGATAGCTCTGAGGAAGAGCGTATAACACTTAGAAAAAGGCAAAACAAAACAACAAAACACCACATGCCAGAAACACAGGGACGATCGCAGCAGGCTTGAGGTGATTCCGTGTACTCTTTGGGAATGCAATTAATAGATCACACTCACCTGTCTTATGAGTTTAGTACATTTCTCCTTTCCACGATATCGATGACTATAATAAGAAAAGAATTCATCTTTGGGTAGGATACTTCGTTTAAGATGAAAGGATAATTTACATAAAATAAACTATACAGATCTTAAACACACAGTTATAATTTTTTTAAATGGCTTCACGGGGTGCAGATGATTCTTGCTTACAGGGGAGCATTATCTTAGGGTAAAAAAGCCTGGTCTTGAAGCGTACCCTCCAGCACACCTGTGCGCACATTCCCTAGTAGGTAATTTTTCATTCCTATGCAGCTTTTGAGTCTTCGAGGTCCACCACGCCCTTCTATCTGCCTTCGCGATTTCTCAGCGTAACTCCCACTCATTAGCCAGTGGTGGTGGCTCGAGCCCGTCATCACAGCACTTCGGGAGGCTGAGGCAACGGTCCTGCCCAAGGCCAGGGGTTTGAGACCAGCCCGCGCAACTTGACAATACCTCAACTCTACAAGAAATCAAAAAATTAACCAGGTGTGGTGTCACACAACTTTGGTTCCAACTGCTTGGAAGGCCAAGATGGAAGGGTCAGCCGAGCTCAGAGGTCAAGGCTGTGGTGTCTGTGAGACTGTCATTGCACTCCTGCCGGGTGACGGAGTGAGACTCCAACTCAAAAGAAAAATCCCACTTATAGGTCACAACAGGTGGCATCAGATTTTCTGCTCCCGAAACACAAGATTTGGACAAATAAATGCCTGTAACCTGCATCTCTAGCAAGAGAGAGTCGAGTGCTGTCTTTGGTGAATCCCGTCCTGCCCTTTCCAGGCTATGCACTTCCCCCAACCCCAGATAACCAGAGCAGCTAATGTGCCTCCCGCTGTGAAGAGTCACTAATATGTAACCAGAAAGCAGGCAAAGGCCCTTTGGAAGACTTCTCCAGGAAGCTCGGCTGATGAATATGAAAGCCTTGAAACACTGGGGGCGAAAACTTGGGTCCCTCGGTTGAATAAGAAAGGAAAGTTACTCTGGTGTGTCTTCCGTTCTACCCTCGACTAGTCACAAAGCATGGCCTTTTCCACCAAATCATATCTACTGTTCACGTCACCCTGTCTGCTCAAGATATACCTATCCTGCCCCAGAATGCGATATGATAGCTGTCACTGAAGAGAAGCTTTGCCCAGGCTCCCTGGTTCAGAATTACATCTTCAGCTCTCAAAGACATACCACCATCTTATTTACACCCCGTTCTGGTCCTGAAAAAAAACCTCAAAAGGGTAGTCATTCCTACTTGGACATATTCCAAGAGAAGCTGCAGTGACGCCGGCCCTGCCCAGTGCAGAAGGCATCATGCACATACTTCCGTATCATAATTTTTCTCTGGAGTAGGAGTCTCACTGTCGCCCCGACTGGAGTGCGGTGGCACATTCACGGCCACCGCAACCTCCACCTGCCGGGCTCAGGCGATCCTTTGGCCTCAGGTTTCCAAGCAGCTGGAACCAGAGGTGTGCACCCCACACCCAGCTCATTTTTTCGATTTCTTGTAGAGATGAGGTTTCATCATGTTTCACAGGCTGGTTTGAACCCACGGGCTCAGGCGATCCTCCAGCCTCCTCCCAAAGAGCTGGGATTACAGGTGTGAGTCACTGAATCTGGTATCATAATTAACAGCCACTTTCTTCACTGTCCTTTTTGTCTTCACTCGTTTCTTGGTGGAACTACTTCTCGTTCACCGGTACCTGCTATTTAGATTTTGGCTCCGATGGCGTTATTAATTTACCAGTTTCCATCTGTAGGAGTGAAGTCGCTCTTCAGCGTAACAGAGACTGAAATTAGAGCAAGTCAAGAAAGCGTCGATGTCGTTTGCAAAATGGGTTACATCATGCTATTTCCCGAAAGGAACCGGGAAGTAAATGCTTATTACTCTTGTTTAATTATGATGTGTGCACATGACATTTATTAAGGCACATCACAAAAATATTTTGGAAACAGACCGGCACAGTGGTTCCTGCCTGTAAGCCCAGTGCTTGGAGAGACAGAGGTGGAACTATCGCACGAATCCAGGGGTTCAAGATCAGCCTGGGCAACTTGGCAAGACCTCAGCTCCACAATACATTTTTAAAAAATTGTGCAGTCCCGGTGGTGACACTCGTCGTCCCGGTTACTTGGAAAGATCTTAGCCTTACAGAAGGATCACCCGAGACCAACAACCTGGGGCTGCAGCAGTCACGATGGTGCCACCGCACTCCAACCTTGACGACAGAGTGAGACTCTGACACACACGATTTTTTTTGAGTGTAAGTCTCTCTCTGTCACCCATACTGCAATACATTGGCACTCTCCTGGCCACCGAAGCCTCGATCCGCTGGGCTCCGGTGATCCTTCCACCTGTCTTCCAAGTAGCTGGAACTAAAGGCGGGAACAACCACACCCAGCTGATTTTTGAGTGATTGTAGAGATCGAGGTCTCACCAAGTTGTCTGGGTGGGTATCGATCCTGCGGGCTCAGGCAATTCTCTAGCCTCAGCCTCCCAAACACGCTCAGCTGGGATTACACGCTCAGCCACCGAGCCCGGCCGACAAAAAAATTTTTTTTAACAAATCATTTTAAAAATGTTTTTGTCTTTATAAAATTTTATTTTATTAAAAAGACCTCTTAATATCATTATTATTTTATTTTATTTTTGGAGACGGAGGCACCCTTCGTCATGCGGGCTGGAGTGCGACGGAATGATCAGAGCTCACCACAGCCTCTACCTCCTAGCCGTAGATAATCCTTTCACCTCAGCCCATCGAGCAGTGGGCCCACAGCATGTGCCACCACAACTGCCTGATTTTTTAAGTTTTTGTAGGGTAGAGGTCTGTCTATGTTGTCCAGGCTGGTCTCCTGAGCTTAAGTGATCCTCCTCCCTGAGTCTTCTAGAGTGCTGGGATGATAGGAATAATCCCCCCACGCCTGGCCTTTATTTCCATGAATTTAGGAGGTGCAGATAGTTTGTATTCTGGGTTTCAACTGTACCCACCATCTCCACACGTGCCGATGGTACCCAACGGGTAGTTTTTTGTCCCTATACTCCTTCTGTCCTCCCCTTCTGAGTCTCCAGTGTCCATTATCACATTTTCTGTGTCTTTGGGATTCTTTTTTTTTTTTTGGAAAAAACTTCTCTAGTTTAACCGAGGAGATTCTTAATTTAGCTCCCGTATATAAGTGAGAGCATGTGATGTTTGTTTTTTGTTCCTGAGTCAGTTCACTTGGGGTGATGGGTTCTAAGTTCATCCCAGTTGCAGCCAATAACGTTGCATTATTGTTTTTGATAGCTGAATAGTATTCCACAGCATATATATACACATTTGTTTTACCCACGGATCGGCTACAGGACATGTAGGTTGATTCTACATCTGTGAAATTGTGAAATGTGCAGGAATTAACACGCGAGTGCAGGTGTCAAAAATAACACTTTTGGAGAAAGACCCAATTCATCAAAATTTTAAAAAGTCTGACTTTTCACCATAGGTAAATAATCATAAGATAGTTGTTCTCCTTTCCTAAAAATATTTCTTTATTATAAATTATTTGCTCATTTGGACTCTTTTTTGCTTTCGTGTAAATATATAGAATAGTTTTTTTTTCTAATTCTGTAAAAAGTGGCACTGGTGGGTCGATAGGAACTGTATTGAGTCTGCAGATTGCTTTGGGCAGTACAGACATTCCAGTAAAGTTGATCCTTCCAATTCACGAACACGGGTTGTTTTTTATTTGCTTGTATTTCTTTTATTTTTTCAACAATATTTTGTATTCCTCATCGTAGACATGTATCACCTCCTTATATAAAATTATTTCCAAGTGTGTGTGTGTTTGTTGTAAAAGGGATTGTTTTCTTGATTGGGTTCTCAGTTGGAACGTTGTGGGCATATAGACACGGTACTAATTTTTGATTTTTTTGATTTTACTATCCTGAGACTCTACTGAGGTCGCATATTAAATCAAGGAGTACATCGGTGACGTCCTTACAGTTCTCTAAATATAGAAGCATATACTCTGTGAAGAGAGATAATTTGACTTTCTCTTTTTCTACCTGGATACATTTTATTTCTTTCTCTTACCTGATTACTTTGGCTGCGACTTTCAGAGCTATGTTAGATAGAAGTGGTGAGAGTACAACTCCTTGCCTTGTTCTAGTTATAGAAAAAATGCTTTCCTGATAGATACATAGGTCAATACGACAGAAGAGAGAGCCCAGAAATAAAGCCGCTCACCTACAACCAACACCACGTGACCTTGGTAAAGTAGACAGAAATCATCATTGAGGAAAGAACACTCTCTTCTATGAACAGTAACAGGAGATTTGGGTGAGCATAGGCGGAACCACCTCTCACCACACGCAAAAATGAGCTCAAGATGAGTTTAAGACGGGAATGTCAGACCTCAAACTGTACGTGTCCTAGAAGAAAATCCACGGAACTGCAAGTTTGGGTCCAGGCAACAGATGTATATCTGAGTCCTGAAAAGTAAATGTAGCAAACACAAAAATTGATAAGTAGAACTTCATGAAACTAAAAAGCTCATACATAGCCAGAAGAATTTTTCAACCGAGTAAACAGACAGTCCACCAATTGGGAGAAAATATTTGCAAACTATGCATCCAACAAGGGCATAATATTCAGAGTCAGTAAGAAATTTTAAAAATTCCCAAAGAAAAAATCAAATAACCTCATTAAAAAGCGGGCAAAGAACTTGAACAGACACTTTTTATTATAAGACATACGAGCAGCCAGCAAACAGATTAAAAGAACACTTAACATCACTAATCATGAGAGAAATGCAGATCAAATTCCCAATGAGACGTCATCTCTCACTAGAAAGCTAGCTATTGTTAATAAGTCATAAAACGACAGATGTCGATGAGGTCGTGCAGAAAAAGAATACTCATACGCTCCTGGTAAGAATGAAAGGCAGTTCAGTCCTTTGCAAAGCAGTCTGGAGTTTGTTCAAAGATTTAAAAATAGATTCGCCATGCAACCCAGCAATAGCAATACTGGGCATATATCCAATGAAACATAAATTCTTTCATCAAAAGATGCCCGCACGATATGTATGCTGTGGCAGTATTCACAGTAAAAAAGACATGAAATCAATCTCGATGTTCATAAGCAGTGGATTGGATAAGAAAAAATATAGTACAGATACACCATGGAATGATACGCAGCCATAAAAAATGAAGCTACATCTCTCGCAACACCATGGATGCAGTTAGATGCCATAATCCTCAGAAAATTATCGCACAAACAAATCCAAATACCACATTCTCTCACTAATACAGGGAGACCTAAACACTAGGTTCACAGGGACGTAAAGATGAGATGATGGCTCAACCTGTCATCCCAGCACTTTCAGAGGCCAAGGTGAGAGGATCGCCTGAACCCAGGGGTTCAAGACCAGCCCGGGCAACTTGCTGAGACATCGAATCCACATTACATCAAAAAAATAAACCCGGCGTGGTAGCACATGCCTATAGTTCTAGCCACCTTGAAAGGCTGCGGTGGAAGGATCGGCCGAGCCTAGGCAACAGAGTGAGACTCCAACTCAAAAAAAAAGAGCTGAGACTGGGGAATCTGATGGGGGAGGTAGAAAGGGGGGGCAGAGATTAAAAAGCTATCCATAGGCTATCACGTTAATTAGTTCGGTAAGAGATTCAATAGATGCCAAAACCTCATCGTGTCACAAACTTGAATTTAAAAAAATGATGTATATAGCCACACGATACCCATAAAATATGTGAGATCAAAGACAGAGGAAGCAGAAATATGTCCAAATGTGGCAAAGTGCAGGGCCATTCTTGACATTTTCCTAAAGGGAAATGAAATGAGATAATTTGCATATAAACAGTATCAAAGTCATCTAACTGGAAAAATTCTTTACGAATTGTATTTAAATCAATACCGGGTGTGGTGGCTCAAACCTGTAGTTTCAACAGTTTGGGAGCCTGAGGAAAGAGGATTGCCTGAAGCCAGGGGTTCGAGACCAGCCCGGGCAACTTGGCGAGACCTCGTCTCTACAGTAAACCAAAAAATTAGCCAGGCGCGGTAGCACATGTCTGTAGTTCCCGCTACTTGGAAGGCTAAGGTGGGACGATCTCCCGAGCCCAGTAGTTTGAGGCTGCGGTAGCCGTGAGCATGCCACCGTACTCTAGCCTGGGGCGACAGAGTAAGACTCCAACTCAAAAGAAACAAAGGTCTTAAAAGCAGATGTAAACAAAAATTTTATATGGCAGCTTGTTTTACATTTTCCCTTTAAGAGCTGCTATCTTCATTGTTGAAAATAATGTATGCTTTAACGTGAGATATTTGCTGTTAAAATGCGCATCGTTCTTCTTTCTCAGATAAGACACTTTGATGCACACGGGAGGCAGTGCACTTGATGATGCCTCCTAACCGTGCAGATGCTATTGTGTTGTTCTGGGTACTTCCTACTTAATAGCATTTCCTTTGGGACGGGCTTTCACGGCTGGCACTCTCCTGGGGGAGGGAGCAGTGGACACAGTGTCCGGTGCTTGGCCTGAGTCCAAGTAACATAAAGCAACAGGCAAAGCTCTTTCACTCAAGCTGCCTTTCTGTGGAACTCCTGTTCTTTTTATGGCCACAAAGTCTTCTGATGAGGACTGACCGTGGAAGGGCCTGTGCCCGGTTCTGTTCTCACCTGGTGGCATGCGGTGTCTATCGGGGGAGGCGACAACCGGTCCCCGTGGGCATGAGGCCTTTCAGGAAATAAGATGAAGTCTTTCTCTAAGATGGAGTTACTGGTGTCAAGAGTGCCCTGCACACTCTCTGACATAAAGACCTTTTCGACTTTAAGTTGTGAGCTTTAAAAATGAAATGCCGTGTTCATTAAAAGTTAATTAAAAAAAGATTTAAAATATAAGCTGGGCTCGGTGGCTCCGCCTGTAATCCCGCGCCTTTGGGAGGCTGAGGTGAGCGGATCGCCGGAGCCAGCGGGTTGGAGACCCGCCTGGGCAACTCGGCGAGACCTCATCTCTGCAATAAATCAAAAAATTACCCGGGCGTGGTAGCGCGCGCCTGTCCTTCCAGCTACTCGGAAGGCTGAGGCGGAAGGATCGCCGGAGCCCAGCAGGCGAGGCTGCGGTGGCCGGGAGCGGCCGCTGCACTCCAGTCTGGGCGACAGAGTGAGACTCCAACTGAAAAAAAATATATAGACACTGTTATTTTCATGCAAACTTCCTAAATCTGACACAAACATTGAAAGAAGTGTGTTTGCTGGGAACTGCCAATGCCCTCTTCTTGTCTGATTCTGCTTAACCTGACTTCCACCTCTCCCTGCTCTGACATCCAAGCCTGGGCTCTTTTGATTCTGCTTTGGAAGGGGGAGGCCTTATTATCCTAAGGAACCTGGGGGACATGGTAGAGACCTTGAAGTGGCTGCCTCTGGGCTATAGGCACTAAGAGTGCAAAAACCTGCCCACAGCACCAGGGTAATGTGACTAGCATTGGAAAGTGCACCTCGGTTGCAGAATGTCTTCCCAGAGAAGCCCCCATAGTGGTTGTCCTGTCTCTAGACTGGGACATAAAATGACTGCCCCTTGGTAGTCGGAGCAGTGTCCTAATGCTCAGGCAGGGGGACACCCACAATTCCTGGACTTTCAGAAGGCACAGATAGAAGGGGTCCTCACTGTTCCCTGCATCTTCCACACAGATTTCTGGTCTCTAACACCAGCCCAGGCTGAGGGGTGCCTCCAAGAGTTATGCCGGGATCCCGGATGTGCCGGGCATCTCTAGATGGGGGCATTGTTTGGGAGATTCATGCTCATCGATGACTAGAAACCATCAACATTAATTTAATATCAATATTAAAATATTATTTTGCTTTTAATATCAATATCGTTTAATATGAGACGTAAAAACTGGCCTGTTTCCAAACCGAGGCACGCTGCCTCCAGATATGAATAAGACAAAGCAGGCCTCCAAGAAGCACATGCTGAGCAAACTCAGATAGCCAGGGGGTGTTTAATACACAGTACATGGTGACACGGATGGGGGCAGGGAGAGGAGGGAGGTTGGTGTGGAAATAGAAACAAACTCCATGATGCTGGAGGAAGAACCAGAAAAACCAGATCAGTCTCAGGAGGAATCTGATCGCTCTCAGGCTCCCCAGAGGGAAGGAAGAGGAGGACGAGGAGGAGCAGCAGGCAGAACCTGGGAAGCAGAGGTGCTGTTCTCACACCCCCAGGCCCAGGATACCTCGACCGACAGGGTGACTTCTCAGATGCTGCCGTATACCTGATAAACTAAAACTTCCTGAGAACACCATCCCAATGCCAGTGAGAGCAGGGCCCAAGGCACAGCTTCCATGGTGAAGGATGGTCGGCCAGTGGGGGCTTCCGAGGGACGGGAGAGCTGAACTGCTTCAGGAGAGGCATGCGTCCTCTTTCCCACTGTCTGACGTGCCGAGAAGTTCTCAGGTGGCAGGTGGGGAACGTGAGGACCACAGACTGTGGGGAGCTTAGCAGGTGCCAACATTTCAGCCCTGTTATGGATTCTATTGGATGGTAGCTGATACCGAGTTTTCTTTTTCCTGTCCTCTTCATGATGAAGTGGAGCAGACCACCACCCAATCACCTAATTACCTGCCCCCATCAAAGGAAATGTTTAAAAGGCATTCAACTTCACACAGTAGTCAACATTCTTTGCTAAGCTATCATCTGACCACAAGGCTGTTTGAGTGATGGCTGCCATATTTCCTAACTTTGAACCCCTCCCTTTCCTTGGGGAGGTGAATCTCCTCTCTCTTCTGTCTAATTCACTTTCTAAAAAACTATATCATCCCATCTAACTTCTGTACAGTCCTTTGCGTCTTTCAAGAGTCACTGGATTGCACACTGCACCCAGGTGGGTCTGACCTACCGTTTTGGAGGCTCCGGCAAGGATTCTTAATCTAATATTTTTAGCGGTCCCACTGAGATTCTGGTACCTAACATACGATTGTATCCACTTGTGAGGAAAGTTACTCCATGTTTTAGAAATCAACATGGGGATTTTTTTTTGAGTTGGAGTCTCACTCTGTCACTCAGACTGGAGTGCAGTGGCCACTTCTGGCCACTGCAGCCTCGACCTGATGGGCTCTGGCGATCCTTCTGCCTCAGCCTTCCAAGTAGCTGGGACTACAGGAGCACGCCACCAGGCCTGGCTATTTTTTTTTTTTTTTTTTTTGATTATTGTAGAGCCGAGGTCTCGCCAAGTTGCCCAGGCAGGACTCGAACCCTCGGGCTTTGGCAATCCACTCACCTCAGTCTCCCAAAGTGCAGGATTACAGACTGAGCCACAGAGACCAGCCAAAGTTGGAATTTAAAAAATAGTACATGCGGGCTCGGTGGCTCAGCCTGTAATCCCGCGCCTTTGGGAGGCTGAGGTGAGTGGATTGCCTGAGCCCGCGGGTTCGAGACCCGCCTGGGCAGCGAAACCTCATCTCTACAATAAATCAAAAATCAGCGGCGTGGTAGCGCATGCCTGTAATTCTGGCTACACGGAAGGCTGAGGAGAAGGATCGCCAGAGCCCAGCAGGTTGAGGCTGCGGTGGCCGGGAGCGGCCACTGCACTCCAGTCTGGGCGATAGAGTGAGACTCCAACTCAAAAAAAAAAAAAAAAAAATAGTACAAACTGTTCAAACCCAGAAGTTCTTTATATATTTGAAGAGTCCCATGAAGTTCCATCCAGTCATTTACTTCAGTTTTCAGAAGTCCACTTGGCAGACACCCTTGCCAAGAAGACACAGGGTCGTATTTTGTGACAACTTAAGAGCTTCCCAGCAGAGCACAGGATGATCACATCTGTGTGAAGTTAGTCAACAGTCAGGGAGGCAACCGAGAGTGGTCGCTCAAAGCAGAGCTCGAGAGTCCAGCTGGCATAGGCATGAGTCCTTCTTCCACTTCTTCCTGCTGCGGGACCTGGAAGAATCAGGGGCCTGTTTCCTCATCTGAGAAATAGAGATGATAATAATACTGGCCTCAGAGGAAGGTTGGGAGGCTCAGAGAGCCGTCAGTACTTGACACAAGCTCAGAGGAACACTGTTCTTTAAAGAAAAGAAAGGAAGACAAATAGAAAAATCAGAACCAAAAAACCCAATGAAGTCAGACTTCCCTCCAGCACACTTTTTTCTCCTGATTTTCCAAGAAGTCTCACCAAGAAAATCTCCATAAAATGCAAATTCAACCACCAAAGCACAGAGTGTCCACATAGAAGCTGGCTTCCTGTAGGGTAGTTGTTCTGAAGACTTTCCTTTTGTTTCCATAATAAAGAGGAATGAAGTGAGAAGCAAGAGGCCTCATCCAATGGAGGTTAAAGAGTAGCTGCAAGGGCTGGGGCGGTTTATGTGACCTCAGCATGGGGGAGGGGGGAATGGGGTCACCCCGAAGACGCCACCTTTCTTTGCAGGCCCCGGTTCTCTCTCCACTCGCATCCCCACTCCCAGTGCAGTGGGCAAAACTTACACCACACAGGAACAAATTAGGAGCCTTTGCAGCAACAGGTTCTGCCAGGGGTGGTTTGTTTTTGCAGCAAATCTTAATGAGTAGCTATCATTTCTGTGAAAGTTTGACATACAGATGGGCAACTCCTGTCACACCCGACTCCATAAGAGTGGAGAAGGCAGGGGAAAAACCACTCAGGACACACAACATTGTTCAAGGAATGCAATTCTCCATTTTATCAAATGTGTTTCAAACTGGAAATGGAACAAATTCAACTGGAAGCTTCCCTATATGCAAAACACCTGAGTATAAGCAAAGGGCAGGCCAGTCTTCAGGCTGCAGATGTATTTGTGACCATGGAGGTGTCTCTGGGGGCTGGATGCTTAGCCATTGTCCGTTAGCTCATTATCCAAAAAACTGCTGCCAACTGTATCCTGGAAGTGGAAAGTGAGGAGATAACTCATAGATGACCCGAGTCTCGACTCCCACAGAGGCTAGAGCTTGAAAGGGAGAAGAAGGTCAACATATCCGACTAAAACCAGGTTTTCTTAAGGGGCAGATGAGGTTTACTGACAATAAAGTGTGTCAGGAACAGAGCTCAGTAAGGAATCTTGGACATCAGAAGTGATGGCCTAGGGAGCTGAAGCACAGAGCAGTGTCCATGCAGCAACCGCTCCTCCACGGGCCTCGCCCTTGAGCACAGCCACGCATCCACCTCCACATAGGCTACTGCCAGCAGGCTCTCGCAGCCTTGTTCTCTCCCTGTCTCCCCATTGACACAACTGGAAGGATTCTTCTGTTCTTGCCTCTAAGACTAAAGTGACAGAAGTTGGGAGGACTTCCCAAGGAAGCTCTTGACTCCAGATGTAAATCACAGCTGCAGTGGGAAATGCTGACCCGGGGTTTCTGCAGACAGAAGAATGGGCCTTTGACCTTTGAACAAACAAGGCCCTCTCATGTCAAGTTAAATATTAAAGAAAATTTCTCCTGTTTATCAGAAAGGGTCTTCAGACATAAAGGGCATCAAATAAATTAATTCTGGAAGGAAGAACTTGATGAGGAAAGGAAGAGAAATGCATAATCGGCACATATTCTCTATCCATAAACTTTAGATTTTATGACAGTGAGTACAAAATTCGTTAAAATTTAAAATAAATTGCCCCATTTTTAAAAGGGGGAACAAGGGGTTCAAGGAAACCTTAAGGAAAAATAAAGGAAAAACCTAAAGGGTTTTCAAGGTTAAAAAATTTATAAATTTTTTAATTTTTCTCTGGCCCTTTTTAGATTTTTCTTTTTGGGTAAAAGACTGTTCCTTAACGCTGGGGGTTCCTTCAAAAAATTCTTGCTTTTATAAATAAATTTTCAGTTTTGTATTTATCATTTATTAATAGACAACATTTCTACAGTAAGCTTTGAAAAATAGCTCTTCCCACTGATTGTTTTTGATTCAACTAAAATCTTGTTTTAAGTGTGGGGATTTGGACCTTGGCTTTTTTTTGCTCAGGTGTCCGTATGAAACTGCCTTTTTTGAACAAAGAAAGGCTTGAAACAAAACAAGCCCCCCTTTTTGTCATTTTTAAAGAATTTTCTATTCCAGATGGTATTTTTTAAAAAGATTTAAGTTTTTTTTTATGAAATTCCACCCCATAAATTTATTTCTGGCAAAATTCACATTTTTCGCAAAACCCTTTGTGCATCCCCGCTCGGTGTCTACCCCTAAACCCCTGAAAAAACGAATTTTTTTCCTCACATTTTATCACTGGGCTGGGCCCTTGGTCGAAGAGAAGTGGAACAGGAAGGCTGTGGGGGGCTTTTAGTCGGGTGCAGAAATCCCGCCCATGGGCCCCATTAGAATTGTTTCTGCAAAAAATTTTAAAAACCCTTACTCTCATTCTTGCATCAGCCATCTGCTCTTCACCATGAGGAAACTGTCATTTTACAGCGTCTTGGTTCAAGTATAAAATATGTTTTTTGCCCCTTAAAAAAAAGTTTGACCCAGGCAGGGGGTTACAAAATGGAAAAAATATTGTTTTAATTAATACGGTATTGTCTCCAAATGGCTGCTGGCTCCTGTTTCATCTTTCTTTATATTAAGAAAAAACTGCATTTGTATCCACCCATTGACCTTATACTTTTAAAATGATTGTTTCCCTCCATTTTGAAGACAGTTGAATGGGGGAAAAATTTTAGAATGACAAAAGCTCTAAAGATTTTTTAGGGAAAAAATTTTTTTCTAAGAGGCTAATATGGTTTTTTTTTTTTTTTTTTTTTTTTTTTGATTTGGAGTCTCACCTGTCCCCCAGACTGGAGTGCAGTGGCCGCCCCCGGCCACCGCAGCCTCGGCCGCTGGGCCCCGGCGATCCTTCCCCCTCACCCTTTCCCCAGTAGCCGGAATAACAGGCATGCGCCCCCACGCCCAGCGATTTTTTGATTTATTGTAGAGATGAGGTCTCGTCCCCAGGCGGGTCTCGAACCCGGGGGCTCAGGCAATTCACTCACCTCAGCCTCCCAAAGGCGGGGATACAGGCTGACCCCCCCTTAATATGTTTTAACGAATTTTGTACTCCTGTCATAAAATCTAAAGTTTATGGATAGAGAATATGTGCCGATTATGCATTTCTCTTCCTTTCCTCATCAAGTTTTTCCCTTTCCCAAAATTTAAATTTATTTGATGCCCTTTATGTCTGAAGCCCCTTTTCTGATAAACAGGAAAAATTTTTCTTTAAATTTAACTTGACATGAGAGGGCCTTGTTTGTTCAAAGGTCAAAGGCCCATTCTTCTCCTGCAAAAACCCCCGGGGTCAGCATTTCCCACTGCAGCTGTGATTTACATCTGGAGTCAAGGCTTCCTTGGGAAGCCCTCCCAACTTCTGTCACTTTAGTCTTAGAGGCAAGAACAGAAGAATCCTTCCAGTTGTGTCAATGGGGAGACAGGGAGAGAACAAGGCTGCGAGACCCTGCTGGCAGAGCCTATGTGGAGGTGGATGCGTGGCTGTGCTCAAGGGCGAGGCCCGTGGGGGAGGGGTTTGCTGCAGGACACTGCTCTGTGCTTCAGCTCCCTAGGCCATCACTTCTGATGTCCAAGATTCCTTACTGAGCTCTGTTCCTGACACACTTTATTGTCAGTAAACCTCATCTGCCCTTAAGAAAACCTGGTTTTAGTCGGATATGTTGACCTTCTTCTCCCTTTCAAGCTCTAGCCTCTGTGGGAGTCGAGACTCGGGTCATCTATGAGTTACCTCCTCACTTTCCACTTCCAGGATACAGTTGGCAGCAGTTTTTTGGATAATGAGCTAACGGACATGGCTAAGCATCCACCCCCCGGAGACACCTCCATGGTCACAAATACATCTGCAGCCTGAAGACTGGCCTGCCCTTTGCTTATACTCAGGTGTTTTGCATATAGGGAAGCTTCCAGTTGAATTTGTTCCATTTCCAGTTTGAAAACATTTGAAAAAATGGAGAATTGCATTCCTTGAACAATGTTGTGTGTCCTGAGTGGTTTTTCCCCGCCTTCTCCACTCTTATGGAGTCGGGGTGACAGGAGTTGCCCATCTGTATGTAAAACTTTCACAGAAATGATAGCTACTCTTAAGATTTGCTGCAAAAACAACCCCCCCTGGCAGAACCTGTTGCTGCAAAGGCTCCTAATTTGTTCCTGTGTGGTGTAAGTTTTGCCCACTGCACTGGGAGGGGGGATGCGAGTGGAGAGAAAACCCGGGGGCCTGAAAAGAAAGGTGGCTCTTCGGGGTGACCCCTTTCCCCCCCTCCCCATGCTGAGGTCACATAAACCGCCCCAGCCCTTGCAGCTACTCTTTAACCTCCATTGGATGAGGCCTCTTGCTTCTCACTTCATTCCTCTTTATTATGGAAAAAAAAGGGAAAGTCTTCAGAACAACTCCCCTACGGGAAGCCAGCTTCTATGTGGACACTCTGTGCTTTGGTGGTTGAATTTGCATTTTATGGAGATTTTCTTGGTGAGACTTTTGGAAAATCAGGAGAAAAAAGTGTGCTGGAGGGAAGTCTGACTTCATTGGGTTTTTTGGTTCTGATTTTTCTATTTGTCTTCCTTTCTTTTCTTTAAAGAACAGTGTTCCTCTGAGCTTGTGTCAAGTACTGACGGCTCTCTGAGCCCCCCAAACCCTTTCCCTTGAGGCCAGTATTATTTCATCTCTATTTCTCAGATGAGGAAACAGGCCCCTGATTCTTCCAGGTCCCGCAGCAGGAAGAAGTGGAAGAAGGACTCAGCCTATGCCAGCTGGACTCTCGAGCTTGCTTTGAGCGACCACTCTCGGTTGCCTCCCTGACTGTTGACTAACTTCACACAGATGTGATCATCCTGTGCTCTGCTGGGAAGCTTTTAAAGTTGTCACAAAATACGACCCTGTGTCTTCTTGGCAAGGGTGTCTGCCAAGTGGACTTCTGAAAATGAAGAAATGATGGATGGAACTTCATGGGACTCTTAAAATATATAAAGAACTTCTGGGTTTGAACAGTTTGTACTTTTTTTTTTTTTTTTTTTAAATTTCCCCAACTTTGGGGGCCCCTGGGGCCCCCCCCCTCGGGGTTGGCCCCCCCAGTCCTGTAAAATTCCCTCCCCCCCCAAAAAACCTTTGGGGGGGGAACCCTTGGGGGGGTTGGGAGGGGGGTTTTTTTTTTTTGGGGCCCCAAAGCCCCCGGAGGGTTCGAGTCCTGCCTGGGCAACTTGGCGAGACCTCGGCTCTACAATAATAAAAAAAAAAAAAAAAAAAAATAGCCGGGCCCTGGTGGCGTGCTCCTGTAGCCCCAGCTACTTGGAAGGCTGAGGCAGAAGGATCGCCAGAGCCCATCAGGTCGAGGCTGCAGTGGCCAGAAGTGGCCACTGCACTCCAGTCTGAGTGACAGAGTGAGACTCCAACTCAAAAAAAAATCCCCATGTTGATTTCTAAAACATGGAGTAACTTTCCTCACAAGTGGATACAATCGTATGTTAGGTACCAGAATCTCAGTGGGACCGCTAAAAATATTAGATTAAGAATCCTTGCCGGAGCCTCCAAAACGGTAGGTCAGACCCACCTGGGTGCAGTGTGCAATCCAGTGACTCTTGAAAGACGCAAAGGACTGTACAGAAGTTAGATGGGATGATATAGTTTTTTAGAAAGTAATTAGACAGAAGAGAGAGGAGATTCACCCCCCCAAGGAAAGGGAGGGGTTAAAGTTAGGAAATATGGCAGCCTCACTCAAACAGCCTTGTGGTCAGATGATAGCTTAGCAAAGAATGTTGACTATGTGTAAAGTTAAATGCCTTTTAAACATTTCCTTTGAGGGGGCAGGTAATTAGGTGATTGGGTGGTGGTCTGCTCCACTTCATCATGAAGAGGACAGGAAAAAGAAAACTGGTATCAGCTACCATCCAATAGAATCCATAACAGGGCTGAAATGTTGGCACCTGCTAAGCTCCCCACAGTCTGTGGTCCTCACGTTCCCCACCTGCCACCTGAGAACTTCTCGGCACGTCAGACAGGGGGAAAGAGGACGCATGCCTCCCCTGAAGCAGTTCAGCTCTCCCGTCCCTCGGAAGCCCCCACTGGCCGACCATCCTTCACCATGGAAGCTGTGCCTTGGGCCCTGCTCTCACTGGCATTGGGATGGTGTTCTCAGGAAGTTTTAGTTTATCAGGTATACGGCAGCATCTGAGAAGTCCCCTGTCGGTCGAGGTATCCTGGGCCTGGGGGTGTGAGAACAGCACCTCTGCTTCCCAGGTTCTGCCTGCTGCTCCTCCTCGTCCTCCTTTTCCCTTTCCCCTCTGGGGAGCCTGAGAGCGATCAGATTCCTCCTGAGACTGATCTGGTTTTTCTGGTTCTTCCTCCAGCATCATGGAGTTTGTTTCTATTTCCACACCAACCTCCCTCCTCTCCCTCCCCCCATCCGTGTCACCATGTACTGTGTATTAAACACCCCTGGCTATCTGAGTTTGCTCAGCATGTGCTTCTTGGAGGCCTGCTTTGTCTTATTCATATCTGGAGGCAGCGTGCCTCGGTTTGGAAACGGCCAGTTTTTACGTCTCATATTAAACGATATTGATATTAAAAGCAAAATAATATTTTAATATTGATATTAAATTAATGTTGATGGTTTCTAGTCATCGATGAGCATGAATCCCCCAAACAATCCCCCCATCTAGAGATGCCCGGCACATCCGGGACCCCGGGCATAACTCTTGGAGGCACCCCTCAGCCTGGGCTGGTGTTAGAGACCAGAAATCTGTGTGGAAGATGCAGGGAACAGTGAGGACCCCTTCTATCTGTGCCTTCTGAAAGTCCAGGAATTGTGGGTGTCCCCCTGCCTGAGCATTAGGACACTGCTCCGACTACCAAGGGGCAGTCATTTTATGTCCCAGTCTAGAGACAGGACAACCACTAGGGGGGCTTCTCTGGGAAGAATTCTGCAACCGAGGTGCATTTTCCCAATGCTAGTCACATTCCCCTGGTGCTGGGGGCAGGTTTTTGCACTCTTAGTGCCTATAGCCCAGAGGCAGCCACTTCAAGGTCTCTACCATGTCCCCCAGGTTCCTTAGGATAAAAAGGGCCCCCCCCTTCCAAAGCAGAATAAAAAGAGCCCAGGCTTGGATGTCAGAGAGGGAGAGGTGGAAGTCAGGTTAAGCAGAATCAGACAAGAAGAGGGCATTGGCAGTTCCCAGCAAACACACTTCTTTCAATGTTTGTGTCAGATTTAGGAAGTTTGCATGAAAATAACAGTGTCTATATATTTTTTTTCAGTTGGAGTCTCACTCTGTCGCCCAGACTGGAGTGCAGCGGCCGCTCCCGGCCCCGCAGCCTCGCCTGCTGGGCTCCGGCGATCCTTCCGCCTCAGCCTTCCGAGTAGCTGGAAGGACAGGCGCGCGCTACCACCCCCGGGTAATTTTTTGATTTATTGCAGAGATGAGGTCTCGCCGAGTTGCCCAGGCGGGTCTCCAACCCGCTGGCCCCGGCGATCCGCTCACCTCAGCCTCCCAAAGGCGCGGGATTACAGGCGGAGCCACCGAGCCCAGCTTATATTTTAAATCTTTTTTTAATTAACTTTTAATGAACACGGCATTTCATTTTTAAAGCTCACAACTTAAAGTCAAAAAGGGTCTTTATGTCAGAGAGTGTGCAGGGCACTCTTGACACCAGTACTCCATCTTAGAGAAAGACTTCATCTTATTTCCTGAAAGGCCTCATGCCCACGGGGACCGGTTGTCGCCTCCCCGATAGACACCGCATGCCACCAGGTGAGAACAGAACCGGGCACAGGCCCTTCCACGGTCAGTCCTCATCAGAAGACTTTGTGGCCTAAAAAGAACAGGAGTTCCACAAAAAGGCAGCTTGAGTGAAAGAGCTTTGCCTGTTGCTTTATGTTACTTGGACTCAGGCCAAGCACCGGACACTGTGTCCCTGCTCCCCCCCCCGGGAGAGTGCCAGCCGTGAAAGCCCGTCCCAAAGGAAATGCTTTTAAAATAGGAAGTACCCAGAACAACACAATAGCATCGGCACGGTTAGGAGGCATCATCAAGTGCACTGCCTCCCGTGTGCATCAAAGTGTCTTATCTGAGAAAGAAGAACGATGCGATTTTAACAGCAAATATCTCACGTTAAAGCATACATTATTTTCAACAATGAAGATAGCAGCTTTTAAAAGGGGAAAATGTAAAACAAGCTGCCATATAAAATTTTTGTTTACATCTGCTTTTAAGACCTTTGTTTCTTTTGAGTTGGAGTCTTACTCTGTCGCCCCAGGCTAGAGTACGGTGGCATGCTCACGGCTACCGCAGCCTCAAATACTGGGCTCGGGAGATCGTCCCACCTTAGCCTTCCAAGTAGCGGGAACTACAGACATGTGCTACCGCGCCTGGCAAATTTTTTGGTTTACTGTAGAGACGAGGTCTCGCCAAGTTGCCCGGGCTGGTCTCGAACCCCTGGCTTCAGGCAATCCTCTTTCCTCAGGCCCCCAAACTTTTGGGAACTACAGGTTTGAGCCACCACACCGGTATTGATTTAAATAAATTCGTAAAGAATTTTTCCAGTTAGATGACTTTGATACTGTTTATATGCAAATTATCTCATTTCATTTCCCTTTAGGAAAATGTCAAAAATGGCCCTGCACTTTGCCACATTTGGACATATTTCTGCTTCCTCTGTCTTTGATCTCACATATTTTATGGGTATCTGTGGCTATATACTCTTTTTTTTAAATTCAAGTTTGTGACACGATGAGGTTTTGGCATCTTTTGAATCTCTTACCGAACTAATTAACGTGATACCCTATGGATAGCTTTTTAATCTCTGCCCCCCCTTTCTACCTCCCCATCAGATTCCCCAGTCTCAGCTCTTTTTTTTTGAGTTGGAGTCTCACTCTGTTGCCTAGGCTCGGCCGATCCTTCCACCGCAGCCTTTCAAGGTGGCTAGAACTATAGGCATGTGCTACCACGCCGGGTTTATTTTTTTGATGTAATGTGGATTCGATGTCTCAGCAAGTTGCCCGGGTGGTCTTGAACCCCTGGGTTCAGGCGATCCTCTCACCTTGGCCTCTGAAAGTGCTGGGATGACAGGTTGAGCCATCATCTCATCTTTAGTCCCTGTGAACCTAGTGTTTAGGTCTCCCTGTATTAGTGAGAGAATGTGGTATTTGGATTTGTTTGTGCGAAATTTTCTGAGGATTATGGCATCTAACTGCATCCATGGTGTTGCGAGAGATGTAGCTTCATTTTTTAGGGCTGCGTATCATTCCATGGTGTATCTGTACTATTTTTTTTCTTATCCAATCCACTGCTTATGAACATCGAGATTGATTTCATGTCTTTTTTACTGTGAATACTGCCACAGCATACATATCGTGCGGGCATCTTTTGATGAAAGAATTTATGTTTCATTGGATATATGCCCAGTATTGCTATTGCTGGGTTGCATGGCGAATCTATTTTTAAATCTTTGAACAAACTCCAGACTGCTTTGCAAAGGACTGAACTGCCTTTCATTCTTACCAGGAGCGTATGAGTATTTTTTTTCCCGCACGACCTCATCGACATCTGTCTTTTTGACTTATTAACAATAGCTAGCTTTCTAGTGAGAGATGACGTCTCATTGGGAATTTGATCTGCATTTCTCTCATGATTAGTGATGTTAAGTGTTCTTTTAATCTGTTTGCTGGCTGCTCGTATGTCTTATATAAAAAGTGTCTGTTAAGTTCTTTGCCCGCTTTTTAATGAGGTTATTTGATTTTTTCTTTGGGAATTTTTAAATTTCTTACTGACTCTGAATATTATGCCCTTGTTGGATGCATAGTTTGCAAATATTTTCTCCCAATTGGTGGACTGTCTGTTTACTCGGTTGAAAAATTCTTCTGGCTATGTATGAGCTTTTAGTTTCATGAAGTTCTACTTATCAATGTTTGTGTTTGCTACATTTACTTTTCAGGACTCAGATATACATCTGTTGCCTGGACCAAACTTGCAGTTCGTGGATTTTCTTCTAGGACAGTACAGTTTGAGGTCTGACTTCCCGTCTTAAACTCATCTTGAGCTCATTTTTGCGTGTGGTGAGAGGGGGTTTCCCGCCTATGCTCACCCAAATCTCCTGTTACTGTTCATAGAAGAGAGTGTTCTTTCCTCAATGATGATTTCTGTCTACTTTACCAAGGTCACGTGGTGTTGGTTGTAGGGAGCGGCTTATTTCTGGGCTCTCTCTTCTGTCGTATTGACCTATGTATCTATCAGGAAAGCATTTTTTCTATAACTAGAACAAGGCAAGGAGTTGTACTCTCACCACTTCTATCTAACATAGCTCTGAAAGTCGCAGCCAAAGTAATCAGGTAAGAGAAAGAAATAAAATGTATCCAGGTAGAAAAAGAGAAAGTCAAATTATCTCTCTTCACAGAGTATATGCTTCTATATTTGAGAACGAAAGGGACGTCACCGATGTACTCCTTGATTTAATATGCGACCTCAGTAGAGTCTCAGGATAGTAAAATAAAAAATTCAAAATTAGTACCGTGTCTATATGCCACAACTTTCCCAACTGAGAACCCAATCAAGAAAACAATCCCTTTTACAAAAAACACACACACACTTGGAAATAATTTTATATAAGGAGGTGATACATGTCTACGATGAGGAATACAAAATATTTGAAAAATAAAAGAGATACAAGCAAATAAAAAACACCGTGTTCGTGAATTGGAAGGATCAACTTTACTGGAATGTCTGTACTGCCCAAAGCAATCTGCAGACTCAATACAGTTCCTATCGACCCACCAGTGCCACTTTTTACAGAATTAGAAAAAAACTATTCTAATATTTACACGAAAGCAAAAAAGAGTCCAAATAGCAAATAATTTATATAAAGAAATATTTTTAGGAAAGGAGACAACTATCTTATGATTATTTACCTATGGTGAAAAGTCAGACTTTTAAAATTTTGATGAATTGGGTCTTTCTCCAAAAGTGTTATTTTTGACACCTGCACTCGCTGTTAATTCCTGCACATTTCACAATTTCACAGATGTAGAATCAACCTACATGTCCTGTAGCCGATCCGTGGGTAAAACAAATGTGTTATATATATGCTGTGGAATACTATTCAGCTATCAAAAACAATAATGCAACGTTATTGGCTGCAACTGGGATGAACTTAGAACCCATCACCCCAAGTGAACTGACTCAGGAACAAAAAACAAACATCACATGCTCTCACTTAATACGGGAGCTAAATTAAGAATCCCCTCGGTTAAACTAGAGAAGTTTTTTCCAAAAAAAAAAAAAGAATCCCAAAGACACAGAAAATGTTATAATGGACACTGGAGACTCAGAAGGGGAGGACAGAAGGAGTATAGGGAAAAAAATCCCCGTTGGGTACCATCGGCACGTGTGGAGATGGTGGGTACAGTTGAAACCCAGAATACAAACTATCTGCACCTCCTAAATTCATGGAAATAAAGGCCAGGCGTGGGGGATTATTCCTATCATCCCAGCACTCTAGAAGACTCAGGGAGGAGGATCACTTAAGCTCAGGAGACCAGCCTGGACAACATAGACAGACCTCTACCTACAAAAACTTAAAAAATCAGGCAGTTGTGGTGGCACATGCTGTGGGCCCACTGCTCGATGGGCTGAGGTGAAAGGATTATCTACGGCTAGGAGGTAGAGGCTGTGGTGAGCTCTGATCATTCCTCGCACTCCAGCCCGCATGACGAAGGGTGCCCCCGTCTCCAAAAATAAAATAAAATAATAATGATATTAAGAGGTCTTTTTAATAAAATAAAATTTTATAAAGACAAAAACATTTTTAAAATTATTTGTTAAAGAAAATTTTTTGTAGGCCGGGCTCGGTGGCTGAGCGTGTAATCCCAGCTGAGCGTGTTTGGGAGGCTGAGGCTAGAGAATTGCCTGAGCCCGCAGGATCGATACCCACCCAGACAACTTGGTGAGACCTCGATCTCTACAATCACTCAAAAATCAGCTGGGTGTGGTTGTTCCCGCCTTTAGTTCCAGCTACTTGGAAGACTGAGGTGGAAGGATCACCGGAGCCCAGCGGGTCGAGGCTTCGGTGGCCAGGAGAGTGCCAATGTTTGCGGGATGGGTGACAGAGAGAGACTTCACCCCAAAAAAAATGTGTGTGTCAGAGTCTCACTCGTCGTCAAGGTGGAGTGCGGTGGCACCATCTGACTGCTGCAGCCCCAGGTTGTTGGTCTCGGGTGATCCTTCTGTAAGGCTAAGATCTTTCCAAGTAACCGGGACGACGAGTGTCCACCGGGACTGCACAATTTTTTAAAAAAGTATTGTGGAGCTGAGGTCTTGCCAAGTTGCCCAGGCTGATCTTGAACCCTGGATTCGTGCGATAGTTCCACCTCTGTCTCTCCAAGCACTGGGCTTACAGGCAGGAACCACTGTGCCGGTCTGTTTCCAAAATATTTTTGTGATGTGCCTTAATAAATGTCATGTGCACACATCATAATTAAACAAGAGTAATAAGCATTTACTTCCCGGTTCCTTTCGGGAAATAGCATGATGTACCCATTTTGCAAACGACATCGACGCTTTCTTGACTTGCTCTAATTTCAGTCTCTGTTACGCTGAAGAGCGACTTCACTCCTACAGATGGAAACTGGTAAATTAATAACGCCATCGGAGCCAAAATCTAAATAGCAGGTACCGGTGAACGAGAAGTAGTTCCACCAAGAAAAGAGTGAAGACAAAAGGACAGTGAAGAAAGTGGCTGTTAAATTTTGATACCAGATTCGTGACTCACACCTGTAATCCCAGCTCTTTGGGAGGAGGCTGGAGGATCGCCCGAGCCCGTGGGTTCAAACCAGCCTGTGAAACATGATGAAACCTCATCTCTACAAGAAATCAAAAAAATGAGCTGGGTGTGGGGTGCACACCTCTGGTTCCAGCTGCTTGGAAACCTGAGGCCAAAGGATCGCCTGAGCCCGGCAGGTGGAGGTTGCGGTGGCCGTGAATGTGCCACCGCACTCCAGTCGGGGCGACAGTGAGACTCCTACTCCAGAGGAAAATTATGATACGGAAGTATGTGCATGATGCCTTCTGCACTGGGCAGGGCCGGCGTCACTGCAGCTTCTCTTGGAATATGTCCAAGTAGGAATGACTACCCTTTTGAGGTTTTTTTTCGGACCAGAAGGGGTGTAATGATGGTGGTATGTCTTTGAGAGCTGAAGATGTAATTCTGAACCAGGGAGCCTGGGCAAAGCTTCTCTTCAGTGACAGCTATCATATCGCATTCTGGGGCGGGATAGGTATATTTGAGCAGACAGGGTGACGTGAACAGTAGATATGATTTGGTGGAAAAGGCCAGGGTTTGTGACTAGTCGAGGGTAGAACGGAAGACACACCAGAGTAACTTTCCTTTCTTATTCAACCGAGGGACCCAAGTTTTCGCCCCAGTGTTTCAAGGCTTTCATATTCATCAGAGCCCAGCTTCCTGGAGAAGTCTTCCAAAGGGCCTTTGCCTGCTTTCTGGTTACATATTAGTGACTCTTCACAGCGGGAGGCACATTAGCTGCTCTGGTTATCCGGGGTTGGGGAAGTGCATAGCCTGGAAGGGCAGGACGGGATTCACCAAAGACAGCACTCGGCTCTCTCTTGCTAGAGATGCAGGTTACAGGCATTTATTTGTCCAAATCTTGTGTTTCGGGAGCAGAAAATCTGATGCCCCCTGTTGTGACCTATAAGTGGGATTTTTCTTTTGAGTTGGAGTCTCACTCCGTCACCGGCAGGAGTGCATGACAGTCTCACAGACACCACAGCCTTGACCTCTGAGCTCGGCTGACCCTTCCATCTTGGCCTTCCAAGCAGTTGGAACCAAAGTTGTGTGACACCACACCTGGTTAATTTTTTATTTCTTGTAGAGTTGAGGTATTGTCAAGTTGCGCGGCTGGTCTCAAACCCCTGGCCTTGGGCAGGACCGTTGCCTCAGCCTCCCGAAGTGCTGTGATGACGGGCTCGAGCCACCACCACTGGCTAATGAGTGGGAGTTACGCTGAGAAATCGCGAAGGCAGATAGAAGGGCGTGGTGGACCTCGAAGACTCAAAAGCTGCATAGGAATGAAAAATTACCTACTAGGGAATGTGCGCACAGGTGTGCTGGAGGGTACGCTTCAAGACCAGGCTTTTTTACCCTAAGATAATGCTCCCCTGTAAACAGAAACATCTGCCCCCCAAGCATTTAAAAAAATTATAACTGTGTGTTTAAGATCTGTATAGTTTATTTTATGTAAATTACCTTCATCTTAAACGAAGTATCCTACCCAAAGATGAATTCTTTTTTATTATAGTCATCGATATCGTGGAAAGGAGAAATGTACTAAACTCATAAGACAGGTGAGTGTGATCTATTAATTGCATTCCCAAAGAGTACACGGAATCACCTCAAGCCTGCTGCGATCGTCCCTGTGTTTCTGGCATGTGGTGTTTTGTTGTTTTGTTTTGCCTTTTTCTAAGTGTTATACGCTCTTCCTCAGAGCTATCATGATTCCCAAATCCTCATCAGAATCGGGTGGCCTAGAATTTTCCATATTGGAAAAAAAGTTGCACATAAAAGCTAAAGGGTTAATTATTGAATATTTAAAAAGTTATCATTTCAAATTGATATATTATAATAATTCCCAAGATACAGCATTCCTATTATAAAAAAAAATTCATTTTTCCGGAATGTGTGGTGGTGTGTGTGTGTGTGTGTGTGTGTGTGTGTGTGTGTGTGTGTGAGATGTGTGCTTGTGAGTGCTGTCTCATCACCGGCCCTCTTCCCAAATCTCTGAGAGTGGGTGAGGCCCAGACTTGAGGTCCGGCTTGCAGTTCGGGCTGCCTGGCAGAGCACAGCTTTGTGGGCCCTGGGATGGCCACGGATGCGGGAGATTCCACCTGAGGCTTGACCCAACAACGGGACGTCGCCCGGGGCCGATGGAGGCAACCCCGGGCGTCCCCTAAGGTGAGTGATGGGCTTACACGGGGGAAGGGGTCAAGGGGTCCCTGTTAAAATAATTCACTAGTGAACCTCGCAGATGGGATGTGAGCTTTCAATGTCCTGTGTGGCGACCGCTCTCCCTTCACGGCACCCCGTCACTGGCTGCTTTGGCTGCCTCCGTCGCTTTCTCAAGGTGGCATCCTCAGCTTGGGTGCTTCATGGCATCTTGCGACGGACGGTCTGACGGCCGACACCTGCTTTTTCGAGAAGGGCCTCTCGAGACCGTAGCACCAGCCTCCCTGAGCCGCTTCTCCGCGGCCACGGGACCAGCAACCTTCGCTTTCTCTAGACTCTGCGTGCTCCGTGACCACCAGATCCCACAGATGGGACCCACGGAGACAAAGGGGTGCTGGGTTCTCTTGAAAACCAATCTCCTCTTGTCTCCCCTTGAATGCATTTCTTTTTCTTGACCTAGCCACTCGGCTCATCCTCTTTTTCTCGTATTTGCCTTACGGTATGGAGCCAAAAGAAGCCTTCTAACTACTCAAAAATGTCCTAATATTGTTTTGAGATAACTTCCCCCCTGTTAAAGAGAGCATTTCTTCCGGGAAGAAAAGATGGTGATTTCTTCGAAGAGAGCCCTCAAGGCGTGCTTTCATTGCCTTGGGCAGGCTTCCTCCTTTGGTAACTTTGTCACTAGCTGCTGAGTCCACAGAACCGGAACCAAGTGAAAGATGGCCTGTCCTTGTTTATACTGATGTGCAGCTTCCAGGATTCGTCTCTCACCCACATTGAGTGATACTGTCTTGCACATACTCAACACCGGTAAAATGGCTTGTCGTCGAGTTGCCTTTCTTCCAGTCTGGTCCTGGCTCTGCCGAGTTAATGTCCATCTCCGGCAGTGGCCAGATCCCTGCCTGGTCCTGGCCTGCTTCAGTTGAAAGCCCTACACCCTGCCTGCTCCTTTTTAGTCACTCACGCTCTCTACCTACGGCAGACTATTTGCAAAGCACATTCTTATTGATTTATTTTTTTCGACGCTCCTTAATAATAATGAAAGTTTTCATATTAGTCAATCAGATACTATTCTGCGTTAGAAAAAATTTGAATGATCACAATCTGTCATGTAGTTTGCATCAAGGCAGAAATGATGTGGAATATTTCATAGCTTAAAGTTTATCTCATAGTCACACACAGCACCAGCAGGTATATAGGCTACGTGATGTTGCTTGTGTGGGTTATGTATATGATAATACGTTTAAGCCCCTCACTGTATAGTATTTTGTTTGGGCGGTCTGAGCGAGTAAGATACCTGCAATTTTGGGTTGAAAGCCAGATGTAATGCATTGGACATAAGGCACTGAGGAAACGGGACTTCAGTGTGAGGTATCATCGTCAAGTAGATCCGTGATGGAACTAAACTGGTGTTCGCTCACTTGGTGAAGCAGAGCCAAGTACTTTCTCTGAGGGAAGAATGTTTTTTTTAGTACGGCCAACGAAAGGGACCGCGACAAAGGTCCGGTTGAAAATTTTTTTTTTTTTTTGATTGGTTCATTTGCCCGCTGGGTCTCCGCCGGCCACCGAGCCCTCTGGGAATTCCCCTTCCGACGGAACCGACTCCAGGGCGATTTTGTAGAGGTGAGGTTCTGCCCAGGCTCCGACCCCGGGCTAGGCATCACTCCTCCCTCCCGGGCGGGGACGGCTGAGCACGAGCCGGCAGAAATAATTTTTTAAAGTGAGGAGGCAGAACTACCGGCAGAGTCATAAACCGATGCATGGTGGTTGTACTTTGTTCTGACCTAAAACTTCGGGACGTTGTGAATCAGAGGTCGTATGCGTCGTAGATGGATTTAAAGATTTTCTGATGGGTCGAGGAAATGAAGTTTTGTCTAAAACTGTGTGACTAGCAGAAAAGAATGTGAGATGGCGATTCCTTCATGCCTATCTGAGGGGAAATTATAAAAAGAACAGTGGTAGATTTCAGTCCTCAGTTCCACTTATCTGAGGATTTCATACCCCTGGATCCATGGATTGAGCGGGGAGCAGGTTTCTGGAACAACTCGGGGACATATATTAAGATGCTGTCTTTAGTTTTATGGGCACCCGATACTCATGACTCTAACTTTCCCAGCTATTGTTTTGAGAGAATATTCCCTTGTGCTTTTCAAGTTGTCTATTAACTTCTGAGTCTAGAGAGGGAAAGTGCCTAGAATGTCCCTTGAAAGCATTCAAATTTTTTTTTTTAATGATTTCCATGTTTGTGGGGTAAAGGCCCTTAAGAGAGTGATCCCTATGCCATCGCCATAAGAGCTAGTCGGTGTCTACTGTCTGTTTTAGCTGTAAAACTCACAGGCCAAACCTTATTGTGTCTTGCTTTTGCTTCCTCCATTGTCTATGTGTCTGCTAGAAGTTTCTTGTTCTTTATTTCTTTTCTTTCATTTTATTATGTTTTTGTTTGTCAGAGTCTCACCCATTGCCCAGGCTGAAGTGTAGCCACATCCATGGCTCCGACACTTGACCTGCTGGGCTCAGGTCATCCTCCCACCTCATCCTTACAAGGAGAATAAACTACAAATGTGCCCTTTCCCTTTTCTGGATTTTTTCACGTACTGGAGAGATGAGGTCTTGCCAAGTGGTCCGGGCTGGTTTCGAGCCCCTGATTCCAGCGATCCTCTCGCCTCGGCCTCGCAAATTGTTGGGATGACGGCATCGGCCATCGTGGTTGCCTAGAGATTTCTGTGTCAGTAAGGTTAGCGACGGGCTCTAGCTGTGTATGTCACTTTCCCCGGTCAGTCAGGTTCTGGTGAATTCTTTCTTCTTCAGGCAGACCCTGCTCAGAGGAGAATGATTTTCCGGTGTGTGTCCGGGTGACACGTATTCCTCTTCTTCCCCGACCCCGAAGCGCCCGGGTAGGTAGGCTCTCCGGTCCAGTGCTGGCCGTGAGAACCTGGTAGGTCCTCTCCGGTCTGCCCGAGTGGGAAGCCCTTCTGAGACAGACCCTTCGGGAACCGTGGGCTCTCCGAGTCTTCCGCAGGGAGCCACCGGCCTTTTGTAGACCACGGTCTGGGATTTGGGTCTTGTGCTTCGGGAAGTGGCAGTTCTGCGTCCAGCTGTCGATCCTTCGGGGTGGGTCGCGGTGGTTTGCCCAGGGACCTCGATTCCCTCACGGGCCTGAAAGAGTGGCTGATCTTCGGCCTGTGCGAGTTTCTCCTCTGGCACAGACAGGAGTGATGACTGTCGGCGTGTTGTACGCTGGAGTGAAAACCGGAAGTCTGACTCCTTTTGTCGGAAGTCTCCCGAAAGTGTCATTATGTCCACAAACGGCACCCACGCACCGTGTGAGACATGCTTCATCTGAACCCTGGTGTGCGTCGTGAACCTCCCCCTCTCCTCTACACTCCGGGTCCCTCGTGGTCTTGGTAGATCCTCCTTTTGGCCCCGGCTCCTTGTCTCCCATCACGTCTCCGAGACGAGAGCTGGTTTGTGTTGTCCCACGATACCTCTGCATTCCTGAACTTTACGGAAAACGCCTGTGCGTTTTCCGGAAGTGTGCTGTCCGTGTTCAGAGTGTTCTGCATCTTGGTCGAGAGACGACCTTTCTCCTCAGCATGCGTTTCTCTCTTTTATTTAGGCCTTTAGTGTGTCTCTGGAACTTTTCATCGGCTTTAACCCTCGATGACTTCCTTTTTATATTTCTATTTGAGTTTCTCCTCGCTGTGAGTGGAACATGTCAATAGTGCTGATTGATTATGCTGATGGTTTACTCTTCCTAAGCTCGCTTATTGGCTTTATTTATTCATTTTTTTATTCATTTTTTTGAGTTGTGGTCTCACTCTGTCGCACAGACGGAAAAATGCGGGGGGCACGCTCCCGGCCACCGCAGCCCCGACACTGGGCTCCGGTGATCCTTCCGCCTCACCTCCAAGTAGCTGGAACTACAGGTGCGCGCTATCACGACCGGTCAATTTTTGATTTTTGTAGAGTGAAGTCTTGCCGATTTGCCCGTGGGGCCTTGAGCCCGCGGGCTCCGGCCATCCACTCACCTCGGCCTCGCGAAGCACTGGGATTACAGACTGAGCCACCGAGCTGGCTGTGTATTAATTTTTAAATATCGGTTGTGTATTTGCTTTTTTTCTTGTATATCTGTTCATCTTTTATTGGAAACAGGACCGCGAATATTTCGTTTTGGGTCACTGACGCTTTCATCTTTCTGTAAAATTCTTGAGTTTTGATCTTTCCTCTTCTACCTTTTGCTTGTTACCGTGAGTCTTTTGCGAGCATGCTCATCCTAGAGTTGATCGCTCCAGCCTGGTTGGTGAAGGCCGCGAGTCTTCCGATTCTGGGCCCTGTGGCGTTCCGTGTTTTGGAGACCGGTTTCCCGGCCCCGGCTGGATTTTATCCCTTGCGTGTGTTGCTTGGAATCTGCAAGGGGTTTCTGAGAGTCCACTGGAGTTTTTCTGTTCTGCGTGTCTCTCCTCCGGTGGTCTCCCGCGTCGAAATCTAACCGTCTCGGTCCGATGTTCATCTGCGTTCCCTTCGCTCGGGTTGCCATCCTGACTCGGTTTCCTCTTTCTGTGGTGGCCGGAGAACAATAAAAGAGGGACGCTAGAGGGCTCACCTCACTTGTTCTCGTTTCGTGGACATCGTTTCTCATGGCCGGATGTTCTTGAAAGTCTTCCATGCGAATCTAAGGGCTGGCTTACGGAAGGAAATATAGAAGACGGATTCTTTTCCCCCAAGTGCTGTGATTCCAGGGTGACTGGCACACTCTTGATCGAAAGAAAGTTGTGCTTTCCATAAAGATGTAGTCACAAAGTCATCTAAATGATTTTTGTCTTTTTACTTTGTTTTGAGTCAGGGTCTCGGTTGCCCAGGTTGGAGGCAGCGGCATGATATGGCTCACCACAGCCTCAACTTTCTGTGCTCAGGCCATCCTTCGACTCAGCCTCCCGTGTAGCTCAGATTACAGGTATGCGCCACTATGCCCAGAACGTTGTTAAGTTTTTTATTGAGAAGGGGACTCGCTATGTTATCTAACCCGATCTTGAGCACCTGGGCTCAAGCGATCATTCAAAAGTGTTTGGGGTGATAAGCGTGACTGCCCGTTTGTTGTTTAGTAACACAAGAAAGCATGAAAAAAAAGTTAATTCTCCACAGGTTAAATGTCAGCTTTAAATACCATCAAAGCTGAGGGATATTCTCAAAATGCGGTCCGTTCCCAACTGTCAGATCAAGTTTAATTGATGATAACAGACATCAATGAGAAAGGATGATCCAACGGAAGGATATTTTTTCCATCGAAAATAATGTACCTGTCTAAGAAAAAATTCAAATCGTTTATAATTTTTAATTTTTAAAAAATTATGGCTGTGGACCGACACTGAGTACTACATCTCCAAGGAGTGTTTTAAATCTGTTAACTGTTTCTGCTACATTCGCATCCATATTTAGCGATAGCGTTAATACATATACATATTATGTCTCTATATATTTACATATGCATTTTGTTTGAGCTATTAACACTTCCCCAAAGCGATATGTTCTGTGAGCACTTTGTAAGTAAAATGTACTTACTAGAGGAGGATTCAGCACTTTGATTTACACCCCTACAAACCCATACACACGCTTGCGGTTGCCCTTTCCTCTTAAAATAGAGAAGTAGCATTTCTGATGAAATGAATGTTTGCTATTGACATGAATCTGACCTTAGCTGAGCCACATAGTTCACTACGCTCTTTTTCTTCTTCTTCTTCTATATTATCTTTTTTTCTCCGGATAGAATCGTGCATTCATCTGTGTGATTCATTCTGTTTGTCTCTTCGCTCGTTCCGCTTGTGTTCTCCCACAGAACACTCATCGCCCTCATGTAGTCGATCTTCGAAACACCCTTCCTGGAGTGCTCCCTTCTCTGCCTCAGCGGAGAACTGTTTGTTTTCTGGTCAACTACACCGTTGTCACTGTGATGGTTGTCCATCCCAGTTAGAATGGCTCTGTTTCCTTCTGGACCGCTTGATTCATTTCTTTTTTCTTTACCGTTTTAGAATGGAGCCGGCCGTTCAGGAGCTTCTAAGAAAAGGGCACGGAAGAGAAACTTTAGCGTTGTCACGAGTCTGAAATTACGTATACGTTTTTTATTTTTCTCTATGACCCTTTAAAAATTTTTCCTGATGGTGGGTGACTGCAACCTTAACCTGTGGTTTCCTTGACATCCTCCTTGTTCGTTTCTATCACTGAACATCGGTTTTGTATGACCTATTTATTTATTTTACATAGACATATCTAGTTACTACAGTAAGCTTTGTCAAAAATAGCTCTTTCCGCTGGATCGTTTTTGCATTCGGTTCTAAAATCAATTGTCTGTATAAGTGTGGAGTGATTCCTGAACACCTGGTTCTGTGTCTTTGCTCTATTTGTGTGTCCTGATTATGCCAACTTGTACTTTCTCGATGACTGTAGTTAAAGCTTGAAATCGGGAAACCATCGCTTTGTTATTTTTCGAGATTGTTTCTGCTCTTCTAGATGTGCATTTTATTATACATTTTAGGTGACCGGTTGTTTGTTTTTAAGTAAAATACCGCTTGCGTGATTCTCGTGCTTCTGGCAAAGATTCACATATTTCTGCAGACGCCCTTGTGTCAGCCACCGCTCGGTGTCTACCACAACGTACCTGACGGACCGATGTTCTTTGCCCACACCTTTAGTGACCGGGCCGGGCCCTTAATCGAAGAGTCAGTGAGAACGGGAGAGGCATCGATGGAGGGGCAGGTTTAGGTCACGTGTCAGCACCCTGTGGCCCACGGGCCACATCCATCTTGCGTTCTGTTTCTGTAAATAAGAGTTTAGTAAACATGCGGCTGACTCTCATTCGTGCACGCATTGCCCGTGGCTGCTTTTTCACCGTGAGGACAAAGCTTTGCATTTCTAACAGGGACTCTGTGGCCTCTACAGTGTAAAATATGTACTGTTTGTCCCTTCACGGGAAAAATTTTGCTGACTGCCGGTTTACAGGTAGGGTTAGCAAAACGAGAGTGAGATGACATCTTGTTTTAATGAATAACACCCATACAGAATTTTCTCCAAATGCCGTGCTGGCTCCTGTTTCCTCTTTCTTTATATTAAGAAGTAAACTGCATTCGCATCCACCCGTTGACGTTATGCAATTTAAAATGATACTTCCCCTCCAGATTGAAGACAGTTGAATGAAGGGAAGATTTTGGAGTGACCAAAGGCCTAAAGACATTTTTGAGAACGTTTCTGTTCTAAACCGTTAAGCGAATTTGTTTTACCAAATTTTTTACTCGGTTTTGCCATTAAATCTAAAGTTTATGGGTAGAGATTGTGTACCTATCATTCATTTCTATTCCATTCCTCATCGTGTTCTTCCTTCCAGATTTAATTTATTTGATGCCTTTTATGCCTGAAGATCCTTTCTGATAAACAGGTGGAAGGTTTTTTTCGTCTTTAACTTGACGTGAGAGGGCCTTGCTTGTCCAAAGATCAAAGGTCCGCTCTTTGGCCCCCAGAGATCCGGGTCGGCATTTCCCCTGCAGCTGTGGTTTATGTCTGGAATCACGAGCTTCCTTGGGGAGTCCTCCCAACCTCTCTCACTTTAGTCTTAGAGGCAAGAACGGAAGAATCCTTCCGGCTGTGTTAATGGGGACCCAGGGAGAGAAAGAGGCTGCGAGAGCCTGCTGGCAGGAGCCTTCGTGGAGCTAGACGACTGGCTGTGCTCCAGGATGAGGCCTGCAGAGGAGCGGCTGCTGCTGGCCGCCGCTCTGCGCGTCCGCTCCCTGGGCCGCCTCACTTCTGATGTCCGAGACTCCTTGTGAACTGTGTTCCTGACACCCTCGTCTTGTCGGTAAACCTCATCCGTTCCTTAAGAAAACCTGGTTTTAGTCGGATAGTTGACCTTCTTCTCCCTTCCGAGCTCTAGCCTCTGTGGGAGTAAAGGCTCGGGCCATTCCTGACCCGTGTCCTCACTCTGCACTCCAGAATCCAGTCGGCGGCAGCTTTTTGGATGAGGAGCTACCAGACGATGGACAAGCAGACAGCCCCGAGGACGTGACACATCCCAGGAACATCTCCCTGATCACAAAAAACTCCGCAGCCCGAAGACTGTCCCGCCCTTTGTTTATACCCAGCCTTCTGTATACAGAGATGCTTCCGGTTTAATTTGTTCCATTTCCAGTTTTGAATCAGATTTGATAAATTAGTGACAAAATTTTAAGCAAGAGCTATAGCGTATGCAGAGAGAACGTATGTTGTCTTGATGTTTGGAATCTGGCTATTAATTTTACGACAGGATGCAGAGGGCTAGTTTTCCCAAAGGATGTGAGTTTTAAGCACATCTTTATTTTCCACGCGCATACTCCTCCCGTGTCCATGCGACCACTACTGAGACCCCGATGCCACGTGTAGCTTCATCTTCAAGTCCTCGGCCACTGGAACCCGTGGGATCTCCTCCTGTGGTGAGGAGTACCTTTGGCAGTCACCCAGAATGTGGTCGAGATGAGCTCGAAACGGGCCATCTGATGTTAAGTCCTTCATATTCTTTGTTCTGTTCTTATTTTTTGAGGCGGGTAGGTACGCTTGCCGCTTATGTACGTTGTTTCTGTGTAAGTCACGGTTTGTCTCATGATTACATCCAAAGGTAGAATGAATGTCCTGTCCTACCGCACATGTTTCACGTCACACCGATTGAGTCGCACGAGCGTGATCGTGCTGACATCAGCAGGTTTGTGTATATCCGTAGGTACCGGAGAGGTTTGTGAGGCAGCGAGGCCAAATGAGGACAGATATTTTAGCCGAATGCCCTGTTTGTTGTACTTCTTTGTAGGAGTTTTGGGAGGAAGATGTCATGATCACACTTCTGTGTTTGCGTGAGGAGCGACACGGCTCATGATGTGGGAAGTAGGCGCCACCTGGGGTATCCCTTATTGGACGGGCACCGCTAGCATCGTGGCCGGAGAAGGCGCTGAGTTCTGAATTCTCCCTTGGCAGCTTAGGATTCCACCAGAGGGCAGTGCCTGGCCTCGAGGCTCTGCAGACCCTTTCTCTAGGCACTGTCCCTCTGGCACATACCCCTGGCCCACCTGTGCGGAGCCACCTGCCGGCCCCTCTCGGGACTCCACGCCATGCAGGTGCTGGACTGGCCACCCACAAGGCCGTGCTTCTAACCGATGATCACTCTCTCTCTGTCCCCTAAAGTCTTTTTTCTCTCTCTTCCTGTCTGATCCTGTTAATCGGTCATGTTTTATATTCGTCACCCACTGCGTTTTTTTATGAAGCTCCTGCCGATGTGAGTGTGCGGTTGATCTGTCTATGCATCTCTGTCTTCCTCCATGTAAGCACACCTGGTGTGAAGCTGCAGTGTCTGCTGTGTGCCGCTTCGTGTCCCGCAGAAAGCAGGCAGAAGGTGGCCCCTGCTAGGTAGATTCTGAATCAGCAGTTGCTGGGAGGGATTAGATTCTGTGATGAGAGCAAGAAGTTTGATGTACGTAGGATGAGGACTCTGGGTCATGGGGGGAAAGGGGATCGACGAGAGCTTCCCGGCACCGAGCGTGCCAACTGTCAGAAGTCGGAAGTGACCCGGGCTCGGTAGCTCCGCCTGTAATCCCGCACCTTGGGAGGCTGAGGTGAGTGGATTGCCTGAGGCCGCGGGTTCGAGACCCACCCGGGCAACTCGGTGAGACCTCATCTCTACAATAAATCACAAAATTAGCCGGGCGTGGTAGCACGTGCCTGTAGTTCCAGCTACTTGGAAGACTGAAGTGGAAGGATCGCCGGAGCCCAGCAGGTCGAGGTGGCGGTGGCCGGGAGTGGCCGCTCCACTCCAGTCTGGATGACAGAGTGAGACTCCAACTCAAAAAAAAAAAGAAGTCAGAAGTGGGAGCCACTTGCAGAGAGGTGGAGTTTATAGGGGCTCACCAAATGGGTGTTAGAGGTAAGGAGCCCCAGGAAGGTGGCAGCAGCCCAAAGAGGCTGTGTTCATTGAATTTGTCAGGCTGAGAACTTTTTTCCTAAACCCTACGGTGCCTCCTGTGTTTTGTATCCCTAGGACTTAACTC
The DNA here is from genome assembly GCA_027257055.1 of Cephalopachus bancanus. Lineage (NCBI taxonomy): Eukaryota > Metazoa > Chordata > Mammalia > Primates > Tarsiidae > Cephalopachus > Cephalopachus bancanus. The sequence continues at coordinate 7,003 of JAPVLO010001662.1, read as the reverse complement.
TGAAAAGAATTAAGAAGCACGGAATTTAGGAAAGAGCCCCCGACTGGACGACTCTTTGAAAAAGTATATGCAGCTATTAGGATATGAAGTCTCAAAACCAAAACTGAAAGGTCGAGATGAATCCCTAATTTGACATTTTATTTAAAAATAAGTAATTGAGATTTGGGGCGCACACGCACACACGCCAGGAGGTCTTTCGAGAGCAAAGAAAAGATGGAAGGTTTTGTGAAAAGAGGAATGTCACATAAGCCTCTTTGAGAAAGGTCGTTGACGCTAGGAAAGCTTGGCCGCTGGTGAGTGCTAATGGGTGAGCGGCAGCGCGGGCAGAATGCGTCCAAGAGTGGGTGCCGTTTGTCTCTGCGGCTGCAGATAAAAGTGTTTTTAAGCCAGACTCGGTGGCTCGGCCTGTCATCCCACGCCTTGGGAGACTGAGGTGAGTGGATCGCCTGAGCTCGCGGGTTCGAGACCCGCCTGGGCACCTTGGCGAGACCTCATCTCTACAATCGATCAGAATGAGCCGGGCGTGGTCGTGCGCGCCTGTGTTCCAGCACTCGGAAGGCTGAGGCGGAAGGATCGCCGGAGTCCGGCAGGTCGAGGCTGCGGGGGCCGGGAGCGGCCACTGCACCCCAGGCTGGGCGACAGAGTGAGATTCCAACTCAAAAAAGAAAAAAGTGTTTTTAGGTGACCACCACCGGTGTCGGGGGCCCGGACTTGTAGAGAACTGCCTTCCTAGAACAGTGTTCTGTGTCTTGGGAGGTTTTTGCCCTGCCTTCCCCACTCTTATGCCAGTTGGGTGTGACAGGAATCGTTCGATCTGTATGTTCGACTTTCACAAAGCGATAGCTACTCATTTAGATTTGCTGCAAAGACGAGCCAACCCTGACGAGGCCTGTGCTGCTGAGGCTTCGATTTGTTCCCGTGTGGTGCAAGTTTTGCCCCCGGCACTGGGAGTGAGGACACGATGGGGGGGGGGACTGGGGCCCGCAGAAGAAAGAGGCCTCTTCTGGGCATCTCCCGTGCCGTGGCCTTCTCGACCCGCCCCTCCCCTTGCGGCTACTCTTTAACCTCCATCGGATGAGGCCTCTCGCTTCTTACTTCGTGACCGTTTATTACGGAAACACAAGGAAAGTCTTCAGAACAGCGATCCTGCGGGAGGCCAGTTTTCACGAACACTCTGTGGTTTGGTGGCTGAATTTGCCTTTTGTGGAGATTTTTCATGGCGAGACTTCTTAGGAAAGTCAGGAGAAAAAAGCGTGCTAGAGGCGGGCCGAAGCGGGACCTGGGCCGACAAGGAGAGGTCAAGAGACTGAGAGGTGCCCGGGGAGTGCCGGGAAGGAGATGGGACGGAGGGAAAAGACGGCTATCAGCGTGGGGACAGAGGAGAGTCTGGTCGGTGTGTGTACTAGTTTGCAATCAGAGGAGCGCGAGTTCAGGTGTTCCGTCGCACTGTCTGTCGCCCCCGGCAAATAACGATGTCATGAATATTCCAAGATAGCCGGGAGAGAAGTCTTTAAGTGCTATCCCCACGAAGAACAGTAAATGTTTTAAGTGGTGGATATGGACTCATCTTGATTTGGTTCTTATGTTGTTGTCTGAATAATGCTCAACTGCTCCCCTTGATACTAATACATCAAAAGGGCGGGGACTTGGTAGAAAGAAGTGTGTTCCTTACTTGGAATTCAGGGAGCAGAGCCAGCCCCGAGATCTTTCTAAAATGGGTCTGTTCGTCCTCCAGGCTTTGACAGTTCACTTTTATCAGTCCAGAGTTGTTCGTACATTAGCCCCGTGACCAGCAGAGCGTTGTATAGAACTTGAGTTTCAGCCGCATTTATCGATAGTACCATTTTTTGGCCCGATCCCCCGGTGCCAGGTATCAGAGATAGCTCATAGCTTTTATCGGTAGTGCCTGGCAGAAGCGTCCATCGAACTTACCGTAGAGTAAAGGGAGTTTCCGAGACCTGAGACGTCAAGCATTACACAAGAGTGATACAAATCACAAAAGTTATTATTCCCTTGATACAAAAATTATACAAATCGCCAGGCTTACAGTTACATTGATAATATATTATTAAAACGGAACCCTTCAGAAAAAGGAATAAAAAGGAGATTTGGATCTTTCGGTTGATGGCGCGTAGACTCCTGGGAGCGCATGGGAGAAAAGGGGGAAGTGCACTTTTTATTAGCTCTCCATAATATCGTGCCCTTGCCATGCCCTTCTCTAGGGGCTGTGACAACGTGGAATGACTCGGTGGGTCTCTGTATCCGTTATCCAATGTACACACGCACTGAAACTTCATACTGTATCCCATAAGTTTGGACGTTTATTTTGTTTCCATTCTACATTTGAAAACTAATTTTAAAACCGGGTAAAAGAAACCACTTATCTGTTGGCTGAGGGTAGAATCCACCCCCCTCTACCTCTTCCAGAACAGAAAACTCTCATTTATTCTAGCGGGGTCGGAGAGGCCGTGACAATATCCCCCAAGACAAGGACTCGTGTGGGCTCCCACTGAGGCTCCAGGCGGCGGCAGCCATCTGCCATCGCCCTCGCACACCCGGGGACTCTGTCTTCGGGTGGGCCGCTTCCCCCACCTAAACCCCCTCCACAGACACCGGTCCTGAACGCCGACTCACACGGGGCTCCCCCGAGACCGGGTGGGGAAGGTCAGGGGAGTGCCGTGCCTCGTGACTGTCCAACATTTTCATCGCTTTAAGGAAGCAAAATGTGGTCACCGTCAGAAATCATGGTTTTTATGGAAAAACCTACGGCAGGGACAAAAGACACCTTCAGGCAGAGTCTGCTAATTTTGTGAAGTTACATATTCAGCGTGTTGTTTCTCCTGTCGCGTGGAGGCATCATTGCCGTTAGGTCAGTTTGACTGTGTCCTCAGAAAAATGAAAATAATTTCATCAGAAGTCGGTGAGAAAAAGATTGTTGAGAAAGTCAGTTAGAGAAAAACTGTCTGATCCACCTCCTCCAGTTTGAAGAGGGATTCAAACACTGAAGAATGCTTGAAGCTGGGTGTTTTTAGGGCTTCCTCTAAAAGCCTGGGAACGGGAGCATTTTGGTGAAATGTCACGGGGGGGGGGGGGGGGGGGTTTCTGTCATGGCGATTAACTGCCCAGTGTGGCAGCGACTCGACTTTCAGATAGCTGACATATAGACAGGGAGAGTCATCCCAGGTCTGTCAAACAGAGTTTCAAGACACAGATATTATTTTTACATGTCTTGAATTTAGTGAACAAAAAGGCATTTAGCCGGGCTGTGTGGATCATGGGAAATGGAAGGAGGGTTGGAGCCCAAAAAGTGAGCCGACACCAAGCCCCCTGCCCACAGTGGCTGAGGTTACCCCCTTTTGGATTTTTTTTGTTCTTTATGATTCTTTTTTTTTGTTGAAGTTTCACTCTGACGCCCACACTTGAGGGTAGTGGCACACCCCCGCAAAATCAGCCTCAGCCTGCTGGGCTCCGGCAATCCTTCCACCTCAGCCTTCCGAGTGCCAGATCTACGAGCGTGCGCTACTACGCCCAGCTAATTTTGATTTCTTGTAGACAGGAGAGCTCACCAACTTGCTCTGGTGGGTCTCCAACCCACAGGCTTAGGCCATCCACGGCCTCGCCTCCCAAAGTGCTGGAATTACGGCTGAGCCACGGACCCCGGCCGCTCTTTATCACTCTATTAGAGTTTCACTCCGTCACCCAAGCTAGAGTGCAGTGGCATCTCAGGCCACTGCAGCCTCGACCTGTTGGGCCCCAGTGACCCTTTTTGCCTCAGCCTTCCAAATAGATGAAACTGCAAGCATGCGCAACCGTGCCGGGTGTTTTAAATATTTTTGTGCAGATGAGGTCTCCCCGATCTGCCCAGGCTGGCCTCAAACCCTGGACTCCGGCAGTCCTCTGGCCTCGGCCTCCCAGAGTGCTGGGATGCCAGGCTTCGGCCACCGTCCCCGATCTTTTGTCCTTTCGATTACAGACACAGCGTGAAGGAGTTTGCACACGGTGTGAAGATACCTTGTCGACACTAGCTGCCTGTGTTCACCGTGGTTATTCAGAGAATCGGAATTGGCTCCTGGAATGCTGAAGGTGAGCGCCGAGGACCTAGTCTCTGCAAGCTGGAGGCCCAGAAAAGCCAATGGTGAGGCTCAGGCCGAGTACCGAGGCGCCAGCAACAGGAAAGCCACGGGATCATTCCCAGGGCAGCACGAGGATCAATCTTCCAGTGGAAGCAGTGAAGCGGAGAGATGACATTTCCCTCCTTTATTATTTTGTCCCTTCGAGCCATCGGTGGTCTGAGTGCCACCCACCTCCCTTATGGAGAAGCATCTGCTTACTCAGTCACCAAGCCCCATACCAGTGTTTTTCCCGAAATATCCTCACAGATGCACCCCAGATCATGTTAAACGAGAAAATGGGCATCTTAAGGTCCAGTCATATCGACACCAAAGATAAACCATCACCTGTTTTTTATCAACTAGAGAAATTTATTCATTCTTTATCGACACTTAAAGAAAGCTTACTCGTGCCACCTGGCATGGTAGGGGGCTTTGGATCTATACCAGTACTTTGCTTATTTATTGCTTTCTGCAGATTATCCAAAACTTTCTCCACCCTTAAAACACCCACTTTAATTTGCTCATCATATCTGTGGACCCGGGGAAATTTTGGGAAAGACCACTGAATTATGGCTTGTTTCCGCTCCTGATGTCAGTGGTCTTGGAAGGAGGACTGGGAGGCTGGGTGACCCAGTGACTCGGTCAAGAATTCTCTAGAGCCGTAAGCCCGACAGAGCAGCCACTAGCTTAGGTTCTAGGTAAATCGATATTAAGTAAAATAATATAAAATTGCCGTTTGTGCTTCTCAGTCACACTAGCCACATTAAAGAGCTGAGTGAGAACATGTGAGTTTGGGTATGCTGCTGGACTGCAGATCTAGGAACACCTCACCCCCGGGTGCTTGGTTGGGACCTCAGCCAGGGCCACCTTCAGATGGCCTTTCCATGTGGCTTATACTCTGTCCAAACGTGAGGCCCTCAGACTTTTCCTTTTGCCTCAGGGTTCCAAATCTGAATCTCCCAAAGAACCACTGGAGCCATCCATCTGTTGACCCCGGGTAAGGAAGTGACGGGGCCTTGTTTCAGATTCATCAGCTGGTCAACCGGTCACTCGGTGAGCCCGGCACTGAGGGGAGGAGATGCAGATCCCACATTTCAATGGAGGTCATGTCTAAGGATGGCAGACCTGTCACAAAGTTTCTGCCGGTAGGGGACAAAACAGGTAGGCCCTCCCGTGAGCGTTCGCTCGATGTCGGGGGAAACAGTGGGGGTTAAGAGTGAGAATAGCCGGGCACAAGGCTCGATGGGACTGAGCCTCCTCCTGTGGAAACCCACCCTCCCCTCGGAACAGGCACCACCGCCCTCTTCCTCCTCTGAGAGGTTGTGCTGCCACCCCTGTGGGCATCACACGGGGGTGGGGCCGGGTCCCTCCAGGGTGTCCTGGAGGAGCGACGTTTCATCATACGGATCGCTCTCCTGGGCTCCTGTATGATTCTGCTGCTGTGGAGGTACCGGGGCTTCATTCTGAGGGAGAAACAGAACAATTGTAGACCTTTGAGTGGTTTCAGCATTACAGTAAAAGGAGTTGAAAAAAGGAAGAAGGGGGGGGGAACCCAGGTCGCAGGGGGGTCGCTTCGATGCTTTGGCACCACTGCAGTGATTAGGGCCTGTCTGAGCCCTTCTGCGAGGAACTCCTGCTGTCCGCTGCCGGGACTGCTTGGGGGGCCCGTTGTTAAAATAAAAAGTAGCTGACCGTGATCTTTTTTCCCTAAGTCGAGAGCTAGCACTAAGGTGGAAAAAGGGGAAGGCTCCCTGCCGTCGCTTTCTGGTGTGGCGGGAAGATAGTTTTTTGTCCCTGGGAAAATACGATCGATCCGGTGCAGACCTGGCTTTGCTCGGTCGATGACACAGCGACGACAAGTGACTTTGCGGGACAGAAACACATCGCCCTTCCGTGGGGTCCTTTTTTCCCTGCGGCCCCTCCTCACTCTCCATCTTTTTTCCCCTCACGCGTGAGGAATTTTCCCACAGACCGTGAACTTCTCGTTTGGTATCAGCTTAGTCCTAATTGGTTTGGGTCTGACTTCATTGGGATTTTTTGGTTCTGATTTTTCTATTTTTCTTCTTTTTTTTACTGTAAAGAGCAGTGTTCCTCTGAGCTGGTGTCAAGTACTGACGGTTCTCTGAGGCTCCAACCTTCCTCTGAGGCCAGTATTATTATCATCTCTATTTCTCAGATGAGGAACCCGGCCCCCGATTCTTCCGGTCCCGCGGCAGGAAAGAAGTGGAAGAAGGACTCACGCCTATGCCCGTTGGATTTTGGAGCTGTGCTTTGAGCGGCCACTCTCGGGTGCCCCCTGACCCTGGACTAATTTCACATAGATGTGATTGTCCTGTGCTCTGTGGGAAGCTCTGAAGATGTCACAGAACACGACCCTGTGTCTCCTTGCCCAAAGGGTGTCTGCTGAGGGACTTTTGGAAACTGATATCGGTGACTGGACATAAGACTTTGTGGAACTCTTTGAAAGCCTAAAGAGCTTCTGGGTTTGAACCCTTTTTGCAATTTTTTTAAATTCCCACTTTGATTTCTGAAACATGGAGTCATTTTCCCCACCAGAAGATAAATATGTATGAAAGGTTCCAGAATTTCTGTGGGACTGCTAAAAAATTGGTTAAGGATCCGGGAGGAAACTACAGAATGTTAGGTCGGACCCACCGGGAGTGTAGTGTGCCATCCGGGACCCTTGAAAGATGCAAAGAATTGTACAGAAGTTAGATTGGGTGATACGGCTTTTTAGATTGCCAATGGAGGAAGAGAGAGGAGATTCACCTACCCGATGTAGGGGAGGGGGTCAAAGTTAGGAAACATGGCTGCGATCGCTCAAAAAGACGGTGGCCAGACCGCAGCTCGGGAAAGTAAAGTCCTGCTTTGTGAAGTGGAACGTCTTTTAG
>JAPVLO010001661.1:0-63412 GCA_027257055.1 Cephalopachus bancanus | reverse complement strand
TTTGAGTCAGAGTCTCACTCTGTCTCCCACACTGGAGTGCAGTTGGTGTGATCATGGCTCACCACAGCCTCGACATGCTGGGCTCAGGCAATCCTCCAGCCTGACTCCGAAGTAGCTAGAACCACAAGCATGTGCCACCGTGCCCAGCTAACTTTTAAATTATTTTGTAGAAATTGAGGTCTTGCCAAGTTGCCCAGGCTGGTGTTGAACTCCCAGACTCCGGCAATCCTCCTGCCTTTGCCTCCCAAAGTGCTGGGATGACAGGTGTGAGCCACTGCACCAGGCCCTGAATTCTCTTTAAGTTCTTAAATGTCTTCCCACTTCCCACCAGCACACAAGGTCCTAACCTTAACCTGCACCTGTCTATTCCTTCAGCCTTCCCTCTTGTCCCTCTCCCCATGAAGTCGACCCTCCAGCTACACATGGTTGAGAAGTCCGGGCATGCACCCTTTGGCTCCTGCACCTTCTGTGCAGCTCCTCCTACTCTCCTGGACTACTCTCTCTTTCTCTCTCTCCCATGGCAAACATTCATGTTTATTTTATTTAAGTTTGAGTCAGAGTCTCTGTCACTCAGGCTGGAGTGCAGTGGCATGCTCTCCGTGTGCTTCATCATTGAAAACAGTTGCCCACAAATGTATGCACTACCAAAAAGTGATGTCATGAATAAGGTGTGACTGTGAACTTCAAACACGGAACTATATGCATGCGGTCACGAAGAAAATAAACACTAAAAAAACACAACCTTGTCATGCTGAGCTCAGGTGATCCTTCTGCCTCAGCCTTCCAAGTAGCTGGAACTACAGGTGGGCACCACCACACCCGGCTAATTTTTTTATTTATTGTAGAGATGAGGTCTCGCCAAGTTGCCCAGGCGGGTCTCGAACCCGCGGGCTCAAGCAATCCTCTCACCTCCGCCTCCCAAAGTGCTGGGATTATAGATGTGAGCCACTGCTCCCAGCAACGCTCTTGTTTATTAAAACCCAATTCAAACATCCATTTCAGTCGTTCCTCCATCACTCAGGAGCGTTCTTCTTCCTTCCCTGCTTCCCCAGCACTTTAAGTTACAATGGCACTCAACAATGCCCTTTTAGTTGTGCTCTTCAATCAGGCTCAGCAGACTCTAAGCTTATAAGAAATAGGTACAATATCTTGGGGCTCGGCCTGATGACTCACGCCTGTAATCCCAGCACTTTGGGAGGCTGAGGCAGGAGGACCGGGCAGAGCAACATAGCAAGACCTCATCTCTACAAAAAATAAATAAAAATGAATAAATACAAATAAAAGAAATACTTACAATATTTTAATCATCTTGGCATATTATCTGGCAGAGTAACTGCCTCAGATATTTCCTTAGTGACATAAAAGTGTTCAGGCTTGAAACTAGGCTGATGTGTTTTTATTTCGGATGTACAGTAAAATTGGATAATGTTTCAAACCTGAAAAGGTACTGTCTGCTACCTTTTAAAAAATATTTTCAAAATTATCAGTTATGTGAAGAACCTGGGCATGGTTATGTGAAGAAAAAAAGGACTGCTCCCAGTTACATACTAATGACTATTACATTTATTAATATTAAGGTTTTCTTAAACTCCCTGAGGGAAGCTTTTGCCTGTCTTATCAGTGAGACTTTCTGAGCCCACACCTTCTTGTTGGTGTTTAATTGCCCAAATAAATGTATTTTCTGCAACTTATTATATTGGCTCAGAATTATTTTTGCCTTTTAGTTTGTTCCTTGTGGTTCACCTCATTCCCGTGATAATAGAAATTTCCAAATGCAGTTGTGAACTTTGTGTTCTGGCTTGTTAGTGCTGTAGTTGCACTCTCGTTTTTCTTTTTCTTTTTTGGAGTTGGGGTCTTACTTTGTCACCCAGTCTGGAGTGCGGTAGCACCATCATGGCTCACCACAGCCTCCAACTCCTGGAATCAAGTGATCCTCCTGCCCCAGCCTTCCAAATAGTTGGGACTACAGCAAGCAACACCACAGCTGGCTAATTTTTAAAATTTTTTTCTAGAGATTGGGTCTCACTATGTTGCCCAGGCTGGTCTTGAACTCCTGAACTCAAGCGATCCTTTCGCCTCAGCCTCCCAAAGTGCTGGGATTACAGGCATGAACCACCACACCTTTTTTCTTTCTTTTTTTTTTTTTTTTTTAGTTGGAGTCTCAATCTGTCGCCCAGACTGGAGTGCAGTGGCCGCTCCCGGCCACCACAGCCTCGACCTGCTGGGCTCCAGCGATCCTTCCGCCTCAGCCTTCCAAGTAGCCGGAATTACAGGCATGCGCTACCACGCCCAGCTGATTTTTTTGATTTATTGTAGAGATGAGGTCTTGCTGCCCAGGCGGGTCTTGAACCCGCGGGCTCAGACAATCCACTCACCTCAGTCTCCCAAAGGCGTGGGATTACAGGCTGAGCCACCGAGCCCAGCTGACTTTTTTCTGTCTTTAAAAAAAATCATGGCCGGGCACTGGTAGCTCAACCCTGTATATTCCAGCACTTTGGGAGGCCGAGGCAAGAGGATTGCCTGAGCTCAGGGGTTTGAGACCAGCCTGGGCAACTTGACGAGACCTCATCTCTACAATAAATCAAAAAATAAGCTGGGCATGGTGAAAGGCACAGGGTACAGCCAGAAGGACGTCTCCCAAGATGGCACCAACCCCATAGGGAACCTAACAAAGACAACAAAGGCCATAAATTCCTGCCTCTCCCACGCGCACGAAACTTAAACTCATGTACAAATATTATCTCCCTATAGGAATACTACCTCATAGCTCCCTCCAATAAAGACCCTAAGATGGCTCTGGCTGGCACGGCCAGGCTCAGAGAGCACAGGCCGCCCCCTCCCAAAACCGATAAATACAGACCTCTCTCTCGCCCTCGCTCTCTCACTCCCCTTCCCACCAGGCGGTTACAGACCTCCTTCCCTCTCTGTAGCCGCTGCTCTAATAAATCTCTTGGCCTCAAAGGGTACTGAGTCTCACTGGCGCCATCGTCCTTCATTGGTGCCGTGACCGGTCGGGAGCCCTCTCGCCTAAGGCGAGGGCCCGTCCCGTTGCCGGTGGCACTCGCCCCTTGAGGCCCTCGCCCACTTTCTTGAATGCCAGCGCCGCATCCATCACCACCTCGGATTGGTAAGTGCCCCTTCCTGAAAAACCTAACAACCTCCCCGGGATACCCGAAAGGGACTGACTGTTGATCGTCTGGCGGCTCTTTGGGCCCTGGGTGAGGGGGGGAATACACCCTGCCTAGGCTTTCAAAGCCACAGCGGACCCCCTACTGGTTTTTCATTCTCCCGCCTAAGACTCTAAAACCATCTCTTTAACTCCTATTAGCATTCAAAAAAAGTGGGCAGAGATTTCCCTCCCTCCCTTCCCACTTTGACTCATTCAACTCTTGGCCTTAACAGGTGTTAGGTCCCAGCGAGAATCGGCCTTTCTCGCCCTTGTGCAGGTCTCTCTCCTCCTGGGTGGGATCCCGATTCCCGGCCTGTGACCAACCCTGCTCTCTCACACTCCCCCCACCCTTCTGAACGCTCCAGCCACATTCACAATAGCACTCGTTGAATAGGCAAGTCCTCCTCCCCTAACAAGGGAGTAAGAACTTTCCGGGAAACTCCGGAGGGAACAGAGGCGAGGGAAAACACACCCGCCTCGGCTCTCAAGACCACGGCAGACCCTAAGGGCTTCTTCTTCTCCTTTATCTCTCTCAAACTTTTAAAAACTCCCACCGCTGTTGGTTTGCACCGGCCCCACGCTGTTGACCCATGGCAGTCTTAATAAAATTCTCTCTATCTCTTTCTCCCCCTCCCTAAGGAATCCCACAGCTGTTGGGCCAGTCTTTCGGCCCACAGCGGATTCTAAGGGGGGTCTCACGTCAAAACTCTGTTCGACGGGCAGTAAAGATACCCCCCACCCGCCGCCCGGGTCAAGTGTTCTCTGTCTGATTCAGAAAATCCCAGCGCTGGGTAACTTGACCCCTCGGTTCTCCAGGAGAACTCAGGCTGTGCCAAATTTCTGTGACGACAGACTTTGGACAGCTATACTTCTGGGACAGCTGACTCTTCGGGGGACGCCCCATTGAGTCTGACTGTTCCCCATGGGGGGCTCGTCTTCTCTGCCGGCTGATTCTCCTCTCAAATGCCTTTTAAACAATCTCTCTACTCTCTCTCTCTCTCCTGATATTAAGCCCAAGCATCTCATTCGCCTCTGTACACAGGACTGGCCTACATATCCCTGAGACAATCAGAATCAGTGGCCCCCCCAGGGATCCCTCAATCCTGATATTATCAGGGATTTATATAACTTTTGTAAGCATTCAGAAAGGTGGGTGGAGATTCCCTATGTCCAATCCTTTTCTCTCCTCCGTGAACATTCTCGGCTGTGTCTCACCTGTAACCCCTCTAACCTCCACCCTCAACTCATGTTAGCATCTACCGCTTCCCCTGTAACTTCCCTTTCTCCCATTGTTCCAAGCACGTGTAAGCCTCCTCCTCTAGACTTCCTCCCCCCTGCAAATTCCATCTCTGCTCCCTCCTCCATCTCAGATTTCGAGCCTGCAGATGAACCTCCCCCATACAGGCAACGCAAGGCTCCCCCGCCCCCCCTCCAACCCCTCCCACTTCTGCTCCAGAAGTTCAACCTATATATCCTCCCCTTCCAACCGCTCCCCAGTGCAGTCCTCGGTAACCCGATCCAAGGCCACATTGGTGGTCCTAGCACCCCTCCGCGAAGTAGCAGGCGCAGAGGGTATTGTCCAGGTGCACGTCCCCTTCTCTATCTCAGACCTCTCACAAATAGAAAAACGTCTTGGATCATATACAACTAATCCTACCACCTACATTAAGGAGTTTCAATACCTCATCCAGTCCTATAGCCTCACTTTTCATGATATATACCTAATCCTTTCCAACACCCTGCTTCCGGAGGAACGTAGGAGAGTCTGGGAACAGGCTAGAACATACGCAGATGAAATTCACCAAACCACCCCAGCTCACCCCCTAGGTGCAGCAGCTGTCCCAGACCAGGATCCGGTCTGGGACTATAACTCTCCTGCCGGCATCGAGTCCAGGGACCGCTTCTCTACTTGCCTCCTTTCTGGGCTGCGTAGGGCTGCACAAAAAGCAGTTAATTTTGAAAAACTTCAGGAAGTTATTCAGGACAAAGATGAGAATCCCTCTAACTTTCTTAGTCGGCTCACTAGGGCACTTCCACAGTATACCCACATAGATCCAGACTCCCCTGATGGCCGGCAACTCCTAATGACATATTTTTTCTCCCAAAGCTATCCAGACATTAGGGCAAAACTAAAAAAACTTGACAGAGGCCCCTTCACTCCCCAACATGATGTCTTAGCAACTGCCTTTAAAGTGTTCCACAACCGGGACGAAAAGGCAAAAAGACATAAGTATCAGATGCTGGCCCAGGCCCTCCAGGGAACTAAGGGTTCCTCCGGTGTCACCCAAGGTGGTGGCAATGCCCGAACCCAGCGACAACCACCAGGACCCTGCTTCAAGTGTGGGCAACCAGGACATTGGGCACGAGGATGTCCCAACCCCAGAGTGCCCCAAAAGCCACGTCCCAAGTGTGGTCAGGCAGGACATTGGGCAATGGACTGCCCCGGTCCCCAAATAGGGACTGGGTCAACCCCCAATCCTGCTTTAGACCTGTTGGGTATGGCAGTGACCTTGGAATGACGGGGCCCGGGGTCTCCCTACCCGACACAAATCTCAAATCGTCGGGAGCCCAGGGTCACTATAATGGTTGACGGGCACCCCATCCATTTTCTCCTGGACACCGGAGCCACCCTTTCCGTCATATGAGAATTTTGGGGCCCAACTTCCCCGTCTAAGTCCCCTATAGTCGGGGTAGGGGGCCAGTCCATCACTCCACGCATAACTCCTGCAGTTACGTGCATTTTTGCAAACGTCCCCTTCACTCATTCCTTTTTGGTATTGCCTCAATGTCCCGTACCTCTTATGGGCAGGGACATTCTAGCCAAATTCCAGGCATCCATCACCTTTAACCCAAGTGCAGCCCTTACCAACCCATCCCCCACAAACCCCTTTTTAGCACTTCTCACTACTGAAGAGTCCCCAACGGACTCACTTCCTCCTTTACCCTCTTCTGTAGTAAATCCCCAAGTATGGGACGTAGACTCCCCTTCCCTAGCGCACTGTCCCCCAGTTCACATTCAGCTCAAAAACCCCTCTGTCTACCCCAATCAACCGCAATATTCTCTTCCTACCTCCAGCCTCCTAGGACTTCAACCTGTCATCAACTCTTTACTGCAGAAGGGGTATCTGCGCCCTACCAACTCCCCGTTTAACACTCCCATTTTAGCGGTACGAAAATCAGGTGGCACTTACCGCTTAGTACAAGATCTAAGACTTATTAATGCGGCTGTCATCCCCATTCACCCGCTAGTCCCCAATCCTTATACCATTCTATCCTCAATTCCCCCGACTGCCACTCACTTTTCAGTCCTCGACCTTAAAGATGCGTTCTTCACCATCCCTCTGGCAGCGGACTCACAAAACATCTTCGAGTTCACGTGGACTGACCCAACATCTCGCCATTCACAACAACTCACCTGGACAGTCCTGCCACAAGGATTTCGAGATAGCCCCCACCTGTTCGGTCAAACCTTAGCAGCAGATCTTAAGTCTCTCTCACTTACCAAATCCACCCTTATTCAGTATGTGGATGATCTCCTTCTGTGTAGCCCTTCCTTAGCTAATTCTCAAACGGACACTGCACTCACTCTTAACTTTCTAGCAGAAAAGGAATATCGGGTATCCCCTCAAAAAGTCCAACTGTCTGCCACACAAGTCACATATCTGGGGGTAGCCATCTCACACCGACAAAAGGTCATAACGACGGACAGAAAAGCACTAATCCAATCCCTAAACATACCCAAGACTAAAGAGGAGATCCAATCATTTTGGGGGCTGGCTGGATACTTTCGGGGTGGATTCCCAACTTTGCCCTACTTGCAAAGCCACTCTATACCCTCATGAAGGGAGACCCCAATGAGCCACTCCTAACACCCTCGTCTGTCAAACAACCTTTTATTGCCCTTCAGCAAGCCCTCATAAAGGCCCCTGCTCTCCACCTGCCAGATATACACCGACCTTTCATCTTGTATGTGCACGAAAACAAAGGGGTGGCCCTGGGAGTCCTAGGGCAGCTTTATGGACAGGCATTCGCCCTGGTGGCCTATCTCTCAAAGCAGCTAGACCACAAACCCTCCAGGGCTGGGCCCCCTGTCTGCGAGCGCTGTCTGCCACCCACATGCTGGTGTGCGAATCCAAAAAACTCACCTTCGGGGCCCTATCACAGTAACCTCCCCCCACCATCTACAGCACCTTCTAAGCTACAAAGGCCTTCAAACGCTACCCCCCCCCCCCCCGTCGAGTCCTATCGCTCGTCTTCTTTTTACAAGATCCCTCCATATCCTTTCAAACTTGCGCGCCCCTAAACCCAGCCACCCTGCTCCCTCCCTCCACAGCTCCACCAACCCACGACTGTGTAGAAGCTGTGGAGGCTCTCCTCCCTTGCCCAGTTCACATCCAGAAGGGCCCTTTGCCCTCCCCCTCCTATACCTGGTTCACTGATGGCAGCTCCTTCCTACACAACGGGTCCCGGGTTGCGGGATATGCCATCACCTCTATTACACATGTCATTGAGGCAAAGCCTCTCCTGCCAGGCACCACTAATCAACAGGCAGACCTTATAGCTGCCACTCGAGCATTCCAGCTAGCAGCTGGACACTCCCTCTCACTCTACACTGACTCCAAATATGTTTTCCTCATTCTCCTCTCCCACTCGGCCATATAGAAGGAAAGGGGGTTACTGACTACCAAAGGCTCAGCAGTAATTAACGCTAAGCTAATCTCCAACCTTCTCACCCACCTCTCTGATTCCCACCAATATTGACATTTCTCACTGCAAGGCCCACCAGTCCGACTCCTCACTCATAACTCAGGGAAACTCCAGGGTGGATAATGCGGCCCAACAAGCAGCCTTGGGGTCCATCCCCAGCGTGGCCCAACAAGCAGCCTCAGGGTCCATCCCCACTATGGCAGCTGTTACCCGCCCTGGTCCAAGCCATACGCCTCCCACTAATTCACCACCGCCAAACCCCCCCCTCTATCTCCGACCTCATCCCATATCTACACTCAATCTTCCATACCAATCCCTCTGCTCTAATGTCTTTCCTAAAAACTTCTTCACCCTCAACCCCCACCATATAAAGCTTATAAAAACCATTACCTCCCAATGTTCTATCTGCCAGCGAACTAATCCCCATACCCCCTTAAAACCGGGAACATTTCCCACGCATCAGGCCCGGGGTCAGCTTCCAGGTACGGACTGGCAGGTTGACTTTACTGTCATGCCCTCAGTTCGCAACATCAAATACCTCCTCGTCTTGGTCGACACCTTTTCTGGATGGGTAGAGGCATACCCCACCACAAACAAATGAGTAGCAACTGTAGGGTCCATCCTTGCCAATCACATAATTCCTAGGTTTGGTGTCCCTTTATCTCTCCAGTCTGATAATGGACCCAAATTTACCTCACAAGTGGTATAATCCCTAACAACCGACCTCCACATTAACTGGCATTTCCATATCCCATACCACCCACAATCGTCCGGAAAGGTTGAGCGAGCCAATCGCACCCTCAAAGACACTCTCACCAAATTATCCCTCGAACTCCATCGAGACTGGGTCTCCCTCCTCCCACTGGCCCTCTTCCGCATGCGAGTTCTCCCAAAAAAACCGTCCCAACTCTCGCCTTTTGAAGTGATGTATGGCCGTCCAGCGCTGCCCCCAGGAGTCCCCACTGCAACCCCTCTGACACCTAATCACATACTTTTACCCCCTCTTGTCCTTCCCCTCGTTCCCACATTTTTGGGGAAAATCAAAACCTCCTCTTACCTGTCTCATCCAAAGGTCAAATCCCACCTCCTCTTATTCCTGGACAATGGGTCTATTTTTCTGACCCAGAAACTAAAAACCCCACCTTAAACCCCAAAATGGTCTGAGCCTCTTCAAGTAGTTTTATCCACTCCCACGGCAGCAAAACTTATCACAGCCCAACATCAGGTTACCCCCTGGATTCACATTTCCCGTCTTAAACCTGCCACCTCTCCTTCCTCACAATCCACCCATAATAATACTTGTCCACCTACCCACAGGTACATCTGCTCCAAGGTTCCAGAACAGACACTCAGACTTCTCTTGTCCCGACTCGCCACCCACCCAAATCCAAATCCAAACAAACATCCTGGATAAACACAGAAAACTTGTGACCCTTGGCCCCTCTCCTTTCTTGGCCTGATCCCATTCTACTTACTATATTACTCACCTGCTCAGCACCCACAAACTGGCCGCCTGCAGCAAAAATTCTGTTAGCTACTACCTATCTCTTAATTGTCACCAGCTTTGTTCTCATCAGATGTCTCCCTTAAAGACCAAAATAACCCCCGGTTTTACCTCCAGTTACGGTTTAACCATATTCATACTAATAAGCCTAGCCAATAACTTTACAATATCATGGGGCATGGTTGATTGGACTTGCAACCGATACATCTCTGCAGGAAAACCCAGACTCTACCAGCTGATCCCCAGTATGTGCTATTATCAGAAATTTTCATGCCAACTAGGAACACAAAAATACTGGGCTGCAACAATGTTAAGAGACTTCCAAGCAGGCTGCCCAGGCAATAGGGGCACAGTCTGCTGCTGGGAGCAAGACCCCCCACCAAAACCCCAAAACAAAATACCCCCTTGCCCCGCTGAATGTTCTAACTCCACTAATTGCTATATTTATCCTCTTGTCAGCGGCTCCATGTGTTTTTAGGTTTCTCCAACAGCGCCTGGCAGAGCTCTCTTGAATAACGGTCAACCAATTACTATTATAGTCATACTCACCCCTTCCATCCGAACCACCTCCAACCCCATACCAGCCTTAATTACTTAACAACTATCAACCCAGTTTTTATCTAATTTTTTCTTTTAGATATGTTCTCTTCCAGGTTCTCTACCTCCACAGTCTGCTTCAAGACAGCTGGCTACTATCGCCCTCGTGCCCGCTGGAGGAGTGGCCGGAACAAGTCGCCATTCTACATCTACAAGGGACCTTTATAGAGCTCTCGCCTTCAGAAATCTTCACCTTCAGCGCTTATCTCTGGGCCCTGTTCTGGCTGGCTCTGTGCCCTTCCCCCACCTCACCCCACAACGCCCAAATCCAGCAGGAAGCAGCCAGAAAGAATAACGACGCCCCTTTCCCAAATAAACAGAAAAGGTGGGAATGAAAGGCACAGGGAACAGCCAGAAGGACGTCTCCCAAGATGGCACCAACCCCATAGGGAACCTAACAAAGACAACCAAGGCCGTAAATTCCTGCCTCTCCCACGCGCGCGAAACTTAAACTCATGTACAAATATTATCTCCCTATAGGAATACTACCTCATAGCTCCCTCCAATAAAGACCCTAAGATGGCTCTGGCTGGCACGGCCAGGCTCAGAGAGCACAGGCCGCCCCCTCCCAAAACCGATAAATACAGATCTCTCTCTCTCTCTCTCTCTCTCTCTCTCTCTCTCTCTCTCTCTCTCTCTCTCTCTCTCTCTCTCTCTCTCTCTCTCTCTCTCTCTCCTCTCTCTCCCTCGCTCTCTCGCCCTCGCTCTCTCACTCCCCTTCCCACCAGGCGGTCACAGACCTCCTTCCCTCTCTGTAGCCGCTGCTCTAATAAATCTCTTGGCCTCCAAGGGTACTGAGTCTCACTGGCGCCATCGTCCTTCACATAGGAGCATATGCCTGTAGTTCCAGCTACTTGAAAGGCTAAGGCGGAAGGATAGCCTAAGCACAACAGGTCAAGGCTGTGGTGGCCGTGAGCATGCCACTGCATTCCAGCCTGGGCAACAGAGTGAGACTCCAACTCAAAAAAAAAAAAAAAAACTATGTGTCTCAGCAACTTGCCACATTTATCATTAAGTTCATCAATGTGCTGAAGTTTCCGTGTAAATTTCATGGTTGATTAGTCCTTTAATTATCTTTCTAACCAGACTTTTAATTAACAACAGGCTTAATATAAATATGTTTTATCTGGCAATGCAGTACAAAATCAAAACAAATGTATTTAAAACTAAAATCAAGTGGTAGCAAAATGAATAACTATTATCAACTGTAGATAGTTTTTGTGATCTTTTTGAAAATGTTCTTAATGCTTTGTAGATGGCTTGTGCTGTTTTTTGTTTTGTTTTGTTTTTTGTATAGACGAGATCTTTCGATGTTGCCCAGGCAGGTCTTGCACTCCTGGACTCATTCAATCCTCCCACTTCCGCCTCCCAAAGTGCTGGGATTATGGGTGTGAGCCACCATGCCTGGCCTTGGCTCATGTATTATATGCCTTAGTACACAGATGTCCATAGTCACCATCCTTGGGGCAGAGCTTTGTTTTGTTTTGAAGGATAAGGTACTCCTGTCTTGTCTTTTTCCAATGTCATGCCATTCTCAAATTTACAGATATATGGATTGAAAAGTCCTAGAACAATGTAGATACTTAACAGTATTTTTTGAAAAGCTTCTTTTTTATTGTCATTAAATGCTATCAGTTTTTATGACACCTTTGATGTAAGTCAAATTTGTTTTTTCCTTATTTTCACATACTTGACAATTGCCCACCAGTTCTTGAACTGGTTTTTAGTTTATTTTGTTAACTACAACTTACATACTTATTCAAATTCACTCAGACTTTTCAAAGGGCGATAACAAGTTCAGTTTCTTTTCTTTCTTTTTTTTTTTTTTTTTTGAGTCGGAGTCTCACTCTGTCACCCAGGCTGGAGTGCAATGGCACGATCATGACTGTCACAGCCTCGACCTCCTGGGTTCAGGTGATCTTTCTACCTCAGCTTTCCAAGTAGCTGGGACTACAGGCAGGCGCCACCACGGCTGGCTAGTTTTTTTATTTATTGTAGAGATGATGAGGTCTCGCCAAGTTACCCAGTTTGGCCTCAAACTCCTGGGCTCAGGCTGTTCTCTCACTTCTGCCTCCCAAAGTGCTGAGATTACAGGTGTGAGTCACCATACCCAGCACAAGGTCAGTTTCTGATTCTGAACCTGATTCTGTATCTGATTCTGCAGCACTTTAAAATTAGTTAGGTAAACTTGCAAATTTCACGGATTCTTCCTAAACACACTCAAAAAAAAATTCTTACAAATTACATGCAAATTTGGTCAGCTAAGTTCCCTAGGCATTCAAACATCTTAGAAAGGAAGCAAACCTTGACAGCAAAGCCTCTATGTATTAGTCTGCTATGGGTTGCTATAAAGGAGTACTTGAGGCTGGGAATTTATAAGAAAAGAGGATAATTTGGCTCAGGATACAGCATGGCACCAGCACCTGCTGCCTTCTGGTGAGCCTCAGGAGACCCTCATGCCTGATGGAAGGCAAAGGTGGCCGACATTTCACATGGCAAGAGAGGAGCAAGAGAGGAGGTGGTCCAGGGCTCTTCAGATAATCAGTTCTCTCATGAGCTAATAGAGTCCAGAGGCACTGTGAGGGTTCCGCCCCCATAACCCAAACACCCCCTGTCAGGACCCACCTCCAACATTGGGGGCACATTTCAACATGAGATTTGGAGAGGTCAGACATACAAATTATATCACTGTATAAACACAACTTGCACAGAAATATCATTTCTTAATTTCAAAGTTACACATTTACTTCCCTAGTCATAGTGAACAGAATTATCAATTCAAGTCTACCACAGTAAGGTAACAAAAAGGTTTTTCACAAAATTAGCCAGGTGTGGTGGTGCACACTTGTAGTCCCAGCTTGAGGTGAAAAGATGGCCTGAGCCCAGGAGGTGAAGTCTGTAGTTAGCCATGATGGTACCACTGCACTAGTGGTAGGTGACAGAGTGAGACCCTGATTTTTGAAAAAAAAAAAAAACAAATATGATGAATGTAGAAGTGCTGGAATTGCAGGCATGAGCCACTGCACCTGGCTGAATAATAATTTTTTAATAGTAATTTTTTATTTTTAAATAATTTTTTAACAAGATGTTTGGACTGAAATCGGTGAGTCATGGATGCAATAGATAACTGACGTTGCATCCTTTTAAGGTTTGGGACAAACCTGAACTATCTCCAGCCTAGACGACCAGGAGTGTTTCCCAAATTGCCTGTTGCCCTTTGTTCTCTGCATGCCAGAGAAAGGTGAGCACCTGTGCCTCACCACACTTGAAGTGGCCAGGTATCCAACCTGCACTTGAGATGTGCAAGATGTCACAGAATCACCGTCTAAGTTTTCAGGAAAAGAGCTTAAAGATTAACTCAAGTTCTTGGAATACTAAAATTCTGGTGAGTGACTTGTTTGGGGGTACTCAGTGGGAGGGGTGTTAATTGGGATAATACATGAAAATTGTCTGGGACAGCACCTGGTAAACAGTGGTTACAGGGTTGCCAAGGAATATACTGACCTGGAATTCCAGCTGCAGTCTACTGCGGTGCAGTAGTTAGCACCACATGCCCTGGCTGCCGTTGATAGTATGAACTCCTTTGAATGGCTGTCAATTTAAAGTTTTGGCCAGGCTCAGTGGCTCACACCTGTAATCCCAGCAATTTGAAAGGTGGAGGATTAACTGAGTTCAGGGGTTCAAGACCAGCCTGGGTAACTTGGTGAGATTCCGTCTCTACAATAAATTAAAAAAGTAGCCAGGCATGGTGGCATGCACCTGTAGTTCCAGCTGCTTGGAAGGCTGAGGTGGAAGGATCATCTGAGCCAGCAGGTCGAGGATACAGTGGCCATGAGCATGCCACTGCATTCCAGCCTGGGTGACAGAGTGAGACCTCGACTCAAAAAAAAAAAAAAGTAAAGACTTCACTTATGTAACAAACATTCCTTGCCTCTGAATGCAATTTTAATTTACATTCTTGGATTTGGTTGCTTAGTGCTCTTTTAGTTTTAAAAAGGATACACAGGTATGCAAATTATCATTTTGGGTCAGAAGGCTTTTCAGGGCTTTCCCCCCCCCATGGTACAATGGTTTCATGTGATTAAGCACTATCCCTTTCCCATTTGTTGAAAAAGCTGATAATGGTATCAAATAAAATGTATAGGAGGCCATTGCTCTGAACTAAGTTCCTGTACTAGAGGTCAATAGACTACACTAAAAATCAAAATGGAGTCACCTATGCTAAAGTCGCAACTCGCCAAACTAAAGCTAAGTTGTTATCTGACCTTTATGTTACAGCCTGACAAGGTTCTTGTCTGCTGCATGAAAAGAGCCAGTGTCCAGACGCAGCTGAGCTGGGGGGAAAGGTGACATTTTCCAAATCCTCCTCCTTGAGAATTTTTGGCTAGGCTTTTTTTGTTTTGTTTTGTTTTGTATGAGTTGGAGTCTCACTCTGTCGCCCAGACTGGAGTGCAGTGGCCACTCCCAGCCACCACAGCCCTGACCTGCTGGGCTCCAGCGATCCTTCCGCCTCAGCCTTCCAAGTAGCCGGAATTACAGGCATGCACTACCATGTCCGGCTGATTTTTTGATTTATTGTAAAGATGAGGTCTCGCTGCCCAGGCGGGTCTCGAACCCGCGGGCTCAGGCAATCCACTCACCTCAGCCTCCCAAAGGCGCAGGATTACAGGCTGAGCCACCGAGCCCGGTTTTTTAGTACCCTTTCAAAAGGACTCCTGTGTTTGCAGTTTCTCAGAGTAACAAGCTCAAAATATGCCAAAAGCTGGGTGCAGTGGCTCAGGCCTATAATTACAGCACCTTGGGAGGCTAAGGCAGAAGGATTGCTTGAGTCCAGGAAGTTGAGACTAGCCTAGAAAATGTAGTGAGACCTTGTATCTACAAAAAAAAAAAAATTTTTTTTTTGAGTCAGAGTCTCACTCTGTCACCCAGGCTGAAGTGCAGTGGCATGCTCACGGCCACTGCAGCCTCGACCTGCTGGGCTCCAGCAATCCTTCCACCTCAGCCTCCCAAAGGCACGGGACTACAGGCTGAGCCACCGAGTCCGGCTGGCTAGGGCTTTTTAAGGTATAAGTTGGCAGGCAGGGGGCTAGGGAACAAGTGCTGCTGATTGGTTGGACATGAAGCCAAGGGGGTGTCCAAACTGTCTGTCTGCTCAGAGTGAGTTTCTGGGAGGGGGTCACAGAAGCAGCTGACTCGGTTCCTTGGTATGGGTCACTGTTGGGTGGGGTCCATTGGTCACATCAGAAGCAAAGTTTGAAAAACGTCTCAAAAATCTGTCCTAGGCTTATGTGATCTGGAGGAGCAACTGGGGAAGCTACAAATCTTGTGAATAATATTTGTTTAACATGGGAGGTGTGTGGGAGGGTGATCAATATTGCTTAAGCCCATTGGGCTATCAAACTTGATGCTATCAAGCAGATCTGCCTGACCTGAGGGCTCATTGCTTTTTTAATTAAATAAGCTCATCAATCTTTTGCTTCCTTCCTACTCCCGCAATCAGAACATGACAGAATCCAGGTTCCTATTCTGACCTTGTGGCCTTTTGTTAATTTTACAAAGGCATTTTTGGGAGAGATAGCAGCAAATTCTACAAACAGACCCATTTCAATCTTATGCAGGCAAGCCCCAGAACTGGAGTCTGAAAGGCCAATTGGGTTCTTGGCTTCAGGCAGGAAGGAATTCAAGCGTGAGCCCTACACAGCAGAAGAAAAGTATTAAAGAAACCGGCCGGGCCCTGTGGCTCATGCGTGTGATCCTGGCACTTTGTGAGGCCGAGATGGGAGGATTGCTTGAGTCCAGGAGTTCGAGACCAGCCTAGGCAACATAGGGAGACCTCATTTCTCCAGAATTTTTTTTAAAAATTAGCCAGACTTGGTGACACGTGCTTGTATTGTTTTGCTTTGAGTCAGAGTCTCACTCTGTCACCCAGACTGGAGTGCAGTGGCCGCTCCCGGCCACCGCAGCCTCGACCTGCTGGGCTCCGGCTATCCTTCCGCCTCAGCCT
The DNA here is from genome assembly GCA_027257055.1 of Cephalopachus bancanus. Taxonomy (NCBI): domain Eukaryota; kingdom Metazoa; phylum Chordata; class Mammalia; order Primates; family Tarsiidae; genus Cephalopachus; species Cephalopachus bancanus. The sequence goes on along the minus strand of JAPVLO010001661.1, from coordinate 47,431 downwards.
TCCGAGTAGCCCGGAATTACAGGCATGCGCTACCACACCCGGCTGATTTTTTTTTTTTCTTTCTTGATTTATTGTAGAGATGAGGTCTCGCTGCCCAGGCGGGTCTCGAACCCGCGGGCTCAGGCAATCCACTCACCTCAAGCCTCCCAAAGGCGCGGGATTACAGGCTCAGCCATTGAGCCCAGCAGGCATGTGCTTGTATACCCACCTACTTGGGAGGCTGAGGTGGAAGAATTGCATGAGCCCAGCAGGTCAAGGCTGCAGTGAGCGGTGATAGTGCCACTGCACTCCAGTCTGGGAGACAGAGTGAGAATCTCACCTTGGCCTCCCAAAGCGCAGGATTACGGGCTGAGCCACCAAGCCCGGCCCTGATTCAAAAAATAAATAAATACAAATAAATGGATCCATAGGCAGGACAGCCCATGTGCCTTGCTGGGGCTTCAGTTGGAAAAATAAGTTTACTGAAATGACGGAACAGGTTGCTCCATAGGCAGAGGGGCCTGGGTTGGTCTATAGAACAGAAACCATTCGGCACTGGGGTTTTATTTCTGTAGCTATTTCTTTTCTTTTTTTTTTTTTTTTTGAGTTGGAGTCTCACTCTGTCGCCCAGACTGGAGTGCAGTGGCTGCTCCCGGCCACCGCAGCCTCAACATGCTGGGCTGCCGCGATCCTTCCACCTCAGCCTTCCAAGTAGCTGGAACTACAGGCACGTGCTACCACGCCCGGCTAATTTTTTGATTTATTGTAGAGATGAGGTCTCGCCAAGTTGCCCAGGTGGATCTCGAACTCACGGGCTCAGGCAATCCACTCACCTTGGCCTCCCAAAGCGCTGGGATTACAGGCTGAGCCACTGAGCCCAGCCGCTATTTCTTGATATATGACAAGTAAAGGCTGGATTATTCACGGATTTTCCGGGAAAGGAGCAGGGAGCGAATGAGGCTTCCTCTCCTTTTTAAACCACGTAGGGTAACTCTGGGAGTTGCCTTGGTAATTGTAAACTGTCATGGCACTGGTGTATTTTTTAGCATACTGATGTATTACAATTAGTGCACAATGAGCGAAAACGACACGCAGAGGTCACTTGTGATGCCATCTTGGTCTCTCGTTGGCTTCGGTGGGTCTTCTCGCTGCCTCCCATCTTGTTAGTGAAGTCTAGGGTTTGCGACCATTTTGGAAACTAGTCCTGCTGGGTCCCTGTGTCAAGTCTGCCTGACAATAAAGTGCTCTGTTTTAACCTTTAACGCGAGTCACCCGAAATTCACCCATCAATTATTTCTCTACGTTTCCCAGTCCCTGCCTTACAAGGAAAGTCACTCAGAAATGCCCAATCCACGTTTATTCTTTGTTTCTGCTTTCATCAGCCCGTTTTCTGTCTAGAAAGCCAGACTCCCCTGCTTCACTCCAGTAAGTTGATGAAAGGGTAAACTGAAGCGAGGTTTCTTTTCTTTTCGAGTTGGAGTCTCACTCCGACGCCAGGCTGGAGCGCAGTGGCATGCTCACGGCCACTGCAGCCTCGACCTGATGGGCTCGGGGATCCTTCCGCCTCAGCCTTCCAAGTAGCCGGAACCACAGGTGAGCGCTACCATGCCTGACTTATTTTTTGATTTACTGTACAGACGAGATCGTACCAAGTTGCCCAGGCTGGTCTCGAACCCCTGGACTCAGGCAATCCTCTCGCCCCGGCCCCCAAAGTACTGGGATGACAGGCTTGAGCCACTGCGCCAGGCCAGGTTTTTCGTTTTGGGTTTTTTTTTTTTTTTGAGTTGTTGTCTCACTCTGTCGCCCGGACTGGAGGGCAGTGGCCGCTCCCGCCACCGCAGCCTCGACCTGCTGGGCTCCCGCGATCCTTCCGCCTCAGCCTTCCTAGTAGCTGGAACTACAGGCATGCGCTACCACGCCCGGCTGATTTTTTGATTTATTGTAGAGATGAGGTCTCGCTGCCCAGGTGGGTCTCGCACCTGCGGGCTCAGGCAATCCACTCATCTCAGCCTCCCAAAGCGCTGAGATTACAGGCTGAGCTACCAAACCCGGAGGCCAGGTTTCTATAGGTACCTCCTTTCAGTTGGGAAACTTTATTTATGGAAGTGCTGCCAGATTCTGTTATCACTTACCAAGCCAACTGAGATCTTTAAACTTGTAATTTTGTATTTCGGCAACAGGAACTCCTTTTTTTTTTGGAGTCAGGGGTCTCTGTCGCCCAGGCTGGAGTGCAGTGGCATGATCACGGCTCTTCACATCCTCAACCTCCTGGGATCAGGCGATCCTTCAGCATCAGCCTCCCGAGTAACTGGGACTTCAGGCGCGCGTCCCCACGCCCGACTTGTGTTTTTTATTTTTTGAAGAGACGAGGTTTCCCTGCGTCGCCCAGGTTGGTCTGGAACTCCTAGGCTCAAGCGATCCTTCCGCCTCGGCCTCTCAGAGTGATGGTTAAGCCACCACGCGGGCCGGAACCGTTTAGATATGGAGTACCAATTTAGAGGCCAAGCGGCCGCACGACCCCAGCTCTCAAGCCCGGAAGTGGAGCGCGCGGACCAACGCCGGGCAGGGCAAGCACGGACAGTTACGTGCCGACGCCACTGCGCATGCCCAGAGGCGACCCGACGCCGGAGGACGTCAGCCTGCGCGGCGCCATGGTGGGCGCGGGGGGCGCGGGGCTGCCGCGGTTTCTGCGGTCGGCGGCGCGGGCGTGGCTGCGGAGCCCGCGGTACCGCCCCCTGGCCCTGGCGCCCCGCGGGGAGGACTGGCGGCGCCCCGCCAGCTCCGAGCCGCGCGGACGTCCGCCCAGCCTATCGGCGGCGGCCGTGGTGGCCTCCGCGCCGCGCGCCCTTCAGCCCTACCTGCGCCTCATGCGGCTGGACAAGCCCGTCGGTGAGTGCGGGGCGCGGGCCGCGGGCCCCCGGCTGCCCACGCGGCCTGGGACGGAGACGCGAGCCGAGAGCCGGGCTGAGCAGCCGGGCGCCCGGGCGAGTGTCCTGGGACCCTGGGTCGAGGCGTTTCCCAGGGACCCGCCGGCTGTCAGGCCCGGGCCCGGACCCTGAGCCCGCGAAGCCGGCAGAACCTTCACTCAGCTCGGGTGGTTGTGTAAACGGCGGCTCGGGCGGAGCGTCCCGTTCTCGTGGCCCCGCGTTTACGCAGATTTATGGTGTTGAAGCACGTCTTCGTTCGTTGTAGTGGGTTTTTTCTCTTTTAACTTATTTTTATAATTATAGAGACGGAGGTCTCGTTGTGTTGCCCAGGCTGGTCTCGAACTCTTGAGCTCCAGCGGTCCTTCCGCCTCGGCCTCCCGAGGTGTTGGGGTGACAGGCGTGAGCCACCGCACCCGGCCCTCGTCGTAGTGCTTGGTCCTCCCCCCAGTCCTGTAAGGCCCACGGGGTAAATCTTAAGCCAGTGAAACTGCTAAGGAAATTTAAGGCTCGCTGACAGAGCCAGACTCTTATGCTGTGAGTAACAGAGCAGTGCTTTGATGCTGCAGCCAGGCTCTTCCCTGCATCACTCATAAGGCAAAGGTTTAATTTATTTGAATGCAGTAGGTACAGTGATTAGTGACTTCCCACTCAGAGTCTCTTCTAAGGGAAGATCTTCCTGACCTTCTGGTTTTATTTATTTATTCATTTAGAGACAAGGTCTCACTGTGTTACCCAGGCTGGTCTCAAACTCCTTGACTCAAGAAATCCTGTGACCTCAGCCTTCCAAAGTGCTGGGAATGCAGGTGTGAGCCAATGTGCCATCCCGATAGTATTTACCCCTTGTATTTTCTTCATAGCCCTCACTGCTAATTATGTGTTTATTAAGTGGATGTATTAAGTATTAAGTGGATGGAATTTCCACCACATTGCCTAGCCGTGGAGGCAGAAAGGGCCACGGGAACTGTCTTTTCAGGGATTTCATCTAGTTGAAAGATCTGGAATCAGTAGGAGTGGTGCAGATGGTCAGTGCTGCAGGAGAGAGAAAGGGCTGTGGCTCTGCATGCTGGATAGTGTCTCAGGAAGCTGTTACTCACCAAAGGACAGGGCGACTTGGCAGAGGAGGGAAACCATCTTGGGGGGAGATATTTTTGCAAAGACCCAAGGGTGGAGTGTTAGAATGTGGGCTTGACCAGAACACCAGGTAGGTATAGGAATGGGGGAGGAGGCTGGGTAAGGACTGAGAAGGATAGAGAACTGGGTGGGGTGGCAGCCAATCCACTAATCTAAGTAACGTCGCAGCGTGTAGAGATGCGTCCAGGTGCCTGATACGTGGACCCCACCTTGCCCCTAAGATACCCCAGTGATGCGGATTTTTCAGGTCAGCCTGAACTTCGAGAGTGTCAGCTCAGTGGGTCAGAGAGGGTAGTCTGGAGGGTCTGGTAAACCTAGCCCCAGATTAAGCCTTGGGACACACTGCTGTCTGAGCACGAGGTTACTATGACCAGCTCTTATGGGCTGGCAAGCCCTGAGAGTGTTGCTGGGTTAGTGGGCTGGCAAGCCTAACCTCCAGGGTGTCTCAGCTTTGGAATCTCTCCTCCCGGCAGCTCTTCTGGTTCAGCTAGCTCTGTTGACTGGCAAGCCAGCCTCTGGGGTGCACAGCTTTTCAGCTCTGATGGTCTTGGCAGCTTTTCAGGTTGCAGCTCTTCAGGGTCGAGATTCTTGTCTCATACCCAGGAACAATGAGGGACAAAGACAATCAGAAAGTGAGAAAGCAGGATTTATTGAGAGGACAGAGAAGCTCCCACAGTGGGAGGGCACCTGAAGGGGTTGCCCCTCTGGGGCCAAAAACCTGGTGCTTATATAGCCCTAAGTCTAAGCTGATTGGCTAGCACTACCTGGCCCTAATGGCAAGCTGATTGGTTGCTTTTTTTTTTTTTTTTTTTTGAGTTGGAGTCTCACTCTGTCACCCAGACTGGAGTGCAGTGGCCGCTCCCAGCCACCACAGCCTCGACCTGCTGGGCTCTGGTGATCCTTCCGCCTCAGCCTTCCAAGTAGCTGGAACTACAGGTGTGCGCTACCACACCCGGCTAATTTTTTGATTTATTGTAGAGATGAGGTCTCGCCAAGTTGCCCAGGCGGGTCTCGAACCCACGGGCTAAGGCAATCCACTTACCTCAGCCTCCCAAGGTGTGGGGTTACAGCCTGAGCCACCAAGCCCGGCTTGGTTGCTTTTCGATCCCAGCAGTGAGTACTTAAGCTTTGGCTTGAGAGCCTCGCAGGGTGCTTGTTTACCAATGCTGAGCCTGAAAGACCTGCTAGGAATTTCGCTACATTATTACCCTCATTGTTACCAGAGCGCCAGTCCTCCCTAGCCTTTCTCTAGCTATCTCCTGTCTCACCATGCGGGCCTTTGTGGTGTCCTAGGCTTATGTGACTTCCATCTGCAGTCAGAGCACCAGGTCACTATGACCAGGAGTTACCATGTAGCAGGAAAATAGAGAGGTCGTGACACCGAGACTATTATAGGAAGTGGCAACTTTATTATGCCAGCTGGCTGGACAGGCTAACGCTTCCAGGTCGAGCCGCCCAGAACAGGAGAAAAGGGGTTCCATGCCTTCGCTTAGGTAAGGGAGGGGGTCATGCCCAACGACCACACATTTTTCTTGGAATTCACAAGGTTGTGTTCAGAAAAATGAGATCTTTCAAAGAACAAATGGTCTCCAGGAAATTCAGGGAGAGCAGGGGTTATAAACTGACAAGGAGAGCAGTTGTGAATTAGGTACTCTTTTGCATTTCCATGAGAGCCATCAGTCCCTGGCCACCTGGCTTCTCTTTAAACAAAACCGGCCTGGCAGGTCCTCAGAGCCTGCCACCTGACTCTCAAAAGGAAACACCCTCAACTGCTACCAGTTCCCTTCCTGCCACATCCCCCCCTTGATGCTCAATCTTTCATGGATCTAGAACATCATCATTCTTAATTTGGTGCATTAGTATTAATATAGGCCGCAGTTTTTTTGTTCAACAACTGTTTCCATAAACTTAGAAATGGCGTTCATAATCACTGGGGCTATGCAAAGGAGGATAAGACAGAATCCCACCAAGAGGACTACAGATTCAATAATATACTTAAGCCGGGCTCAGTGGCTCAGCCTGTAATCCCGCACTTTGGGATGCTAAGGTGAGTGGATTGCCTGAGCCCGCGGGTTCGCAACCCTCCTGGGCAACTTGGCGAGACCTCATCTCTACAATAAATCAAAAAATCAGCCAGGCATGGTAGCGCGTACCTGTAATTCTGGCTACTCGGAAGGCTGAGGCGGAAGGATCGCCAGTGCCCAGTGGGTCGAGGCTGCGGTGGCCGGGAGCGGCCACTGCACTCCAGTCTGGGCGACAAGAGTGAGACTCCAACTCACACAAAAAAATAAATAAATAATATACTTAAATCCTCCCAGACCCGAGAACATATTTTCAAACCAATTGCTGATTTTTATGCCTTGCCATTTTTGCACCGGGACATGGGCAAGCTTTCTAATATTGGTAGCTATATCAGTTATAACTTTACCATTATTATCTATTTGCAAACAACAGTCAGAGCTATTAAATTTACCACATACTTCTCCTTCTTCCACCAGCAGGTAGTCCAAAGCTAAGCGGTTTTGATAAATAGCTGCGCACATTTGGGCTTGTTGCTGAGCAACAAGCTCAAAAGCCCTGGCTGTTTGATTAGTTATAACTTCCAAGACTGACTGTAACCTGATAATGCAATTCAGCATATATATATAGGCATGCGTTATTTCGGACTCCCATCTTGTGCCCATGTGGCTGGGCCATAAGTATTTATAATTCTCTGGGGTGGCCATTTGTCGTTTTTCCAAACCTGGGTTCCTCCTATATTAAGAACTTGGTTGAGGGATCGAACAACTTGTGTTTTGAGGCTTTCATAAAGGGGAATGCCTAGTTCATCCCCCCTTGGGTTAGGCAGGGGGAAAAATCCTGGCTGGATTATTCCTGTGGTACATATGCCTTTCCATAATGCTGGGAGCTGGGCATATGCAACCTTTTCCATATATCAAAAATAGCCCTTTAGGGACTTTCCAGAGGTCTGGATTTACAGAGGACAGATCTGTCCAACTCTGACTTATAATGGGGATACCTTGAAATGGGTTAGCCTGTTCAGAGGGTAGTACTATACAGTTACTTATAGTTTGGGTGACAGTAGTACATTGAGAAGATTTAGTTGCATAAGCAGGTGCCCAATACCAAACAGGCTTTGTTGGCCACCAGAACAAACTCCTGGCTGGGATGAATAACGATGGAAAACTCTTACGTCTGGCCAGATAGTTTCTATACACGTACATGCTGGGTGTGTGAGGGAAGCGATAAACATATTAGGCAGAAATACATAAAAGCACAAGAACACTTTCTATCATAAGAAAGAATGGAGAGGCAGAACCGCATAACTGCCACCAGGTTCCTCCATCCACATCGCCCGTTGCGCCGCCAGCCAGCCCAGCGTCCACTGCCAGCATGGGAGTGCAGGTGGAGAACATCTCCCCAGGAGACGAGCGCGGCCAGACCTGTGTGGTGCACTACACCGGAATGTTTGAAGATGGAAAGAAATTTGATTCCTCCCGGAACAGGAACAAGCCCTTTAAGTTTATGCTAGGCAAGCAGGAGGTGATCTGAGGCTGGGAAGAAGGGGTTGCCCAGATGAGTGAGGGTCAGAGAGTCAAATTGACTATAACTCCAGACTGTGCCTATGGTGCCACTGGGCACCCTGGCATCATCCCACCGCATGCCACTCTCGTCTTTGATGTGGAACTTCTAAAACTGGAATGACAGGAATGGCCTCCTCCCCGAGCTCCCTGTTCTTGGATCTGCCATGGAGAGATCTGGTGCCTCCAACCACCTGCACAGAATCCGCACGGAACTCTTCTTGGTGTCCCCACACTCTATACAGACATCTGCCCGACTGAAGTGTCTGTCACTCCGCTTTGCTTCCCACACCTTCCTCTCCTCCTCCCCTTCTCCCCGTACATGTGTTTACCTAAACTACATGCCATGAACCTCAACTACTCATTTTATTTTGTTTTGTTTTGGGGTGAAGATTCAGTTTCAGTCTTTTGGGTCTAGGTTTCCAGTTAAGCATACAGTCAAGTATTAGCAGCACAAGTGATGCGTTGACTTTAGAGTAGGAATTGGTGTTGGGGGGGATTGCAAGAATCTTTATTTTATTATTTTTTTGGATGAAATTTTTATCTATTATATATTAAACATTCTTGCTGCTGCACTGCAAAGCCATAGCAGATTTGAGGCACTTTTGAGGGCTGAATTCTTCTCCAAGTTGAAAGATGTCCTTGGTTAAACTAAAAGCCCAACCCAAAACTGAAGTGGGAGGGGAGAGCTTTCGCCTCCACCAGTCCCACCCCACAACTCCCGAGACCCTCTGCCTTCTGAAAGTAGATCATTTTCACTTCGATGTTGGACACTACAGGTATCTGTCCCTGGACCAGCAGGGACCTCTGAAGCCTTCTTCGTGACCTGGCTTTTTTTTTGTCCTGTGATTTTTCTAATGGACTTTCAGGAATTTTGTAAATCTCATAACTTTCCAAGCTCCACCACTTCCAAAATTTTTTTTTGAGTTGGAGTCTCACTCTGTCACCCAGACTGGAGTGCAGTGGCCACTCCCAGCCACCACAGCCTCAACCTGCTGGGCTCCGGCGATCCTTCCGCCTCAGCCTTCCGAGTAGCTGGAATTACAGGCATGTGCTACCACGCCCGGCTGATTTTTTTGATTTATTGTAGAAATGAGGTCTCCCTGCCCAGGCGGGTCTTGAACCTGCGGGCTCAGGCAATCCACTCACCTCAGCCTCCCAAAGGCGCGGGGTTACAGGCTGAGCCACTGAGGCCGGCTTACTTCCTAAATTTTAAGAACTTTAATTGAAAGTTTAGATTGAAGGTGCTGTTTGTAGACTTAACACCCAGTGAAAGCCCAGCCTTCATGACAAATCCTTGAGTGTTCTCTTAGGAAAATTATGGTCATCGCAGCTTCAGCATCTCCCATTTGTGATGCTTGACTCCTCTGCTGATTTCAGCATTTCCTGGTTTCTCCTCCCATGGCCCATTCTCACCCCTTTGCTGTCCTGTGTAGTGATTTGGTGAGATAAATTGTTGCTCCCCCCACCCCCACCCTTGGGTACCACATATGAGTTTCAAGTTTTATTATTGCAATAAAAGTGCTTTATGCTGGCTTTTCTAAAAAAAAGAATGGAAATGCTAGTAAGACCCTTTTCTACCATGTTTGATGGGGACAACTCTTAATTCTATAGCAAATAAAGTCAGTTCTATAGCAATTAAAATGACAAACAGTTTGGCAAATATAAAAGCTGACAAAGCAAAACAATGACTTATCAGTAATGTCAGCTGAGTTCTTAAACTGAATCCTTAATCTTCTGATCAGTCAGCCTCCGGTGTGTGACTGAAGCAGGGCTGAAGTATCCTCAGGCTTCTAGAGCAGGGCTGGAGCTGCCAAATCTGTGGTGCACTCCCAGTCCTGGAAGGCTGGCTTAATCCTGCTATAATGGATCCAAGGAACTACTTCGGCTACTTTGCGGTCTGGGGTAGATAAAAGAACAGTAAACGGCCCCCTCCAGAGGGGCTTTAGAGGTTGTACATTCTACTTTTTTACCCATACCATATCACCTGGCTTAAAAGAATGGTCATTGTAGTTAAACTAATTGGCAGTCTTTCTCTGACTTGACAATGGATGGCATTTAGGACTGAACCTAAGGCTTGCATTTACCGTTTTAGGGTAAGACTTCCTAATTCCTTTAAGTCTCCCTGTATGCCCTTAACGAGGGGGTGGCCACCCATAAAGATTTTTTAAAGGGAACAGCGAGAAGCCTGTTTAATTTATTCAAAGACCTGTTTCTGGGCCTTTTCCCATAGCAGGGGCTCCTGTTTACCCCCCTTTGAGGCTTCATAGAGGGGTTTCATCATGGTAGAGAAGTTAGGTATTTAAATTCTATAGACTAGTATAGGAACAGGACCACCCTTAGGGTCCTTTTCTCTTTCCTTATGGTTGTTGGTTGGGTCCTTCCTTTCTTCAGTTTTTGGCAGCACTTACTCCCCTGGGGTGTTTGAGTTTTTATGGTCCAGGAAGTTTCTAAGGAAGCAAGCTTATAAACTGTAATTAAATTTGTCCCAAATGGACAACACATTTTCTTATGAGCATTTATATTTGTGGCCCCTTTTCCCTCAGAGGTGTAGGAAAAAGGCCTAATAAACAATTTCAAAGGTTTAACAAATTCCACTTCAGGGACTGACTTGGATCCTGAGGGATACAATACTAAATACCTATATTTAGTTTAGTTGTGTCTCCAAAGGACTTCTAGTGATTATTATGCTAAACTGTAAATTGAAAGATTGTACTGTCCAAGTCCTATATCTGATGGAGTTTTCTTTGGATTTGCCAAGGGGTGGGATAGGTTGCCACTCCGCCTGCAGTAGAAACGTTTGAACGACTTCTAAAACCTACCTATAGAAAATTTATTTATGTCTAGCCTGTGCTAGCTACCCTGCCTCAATTATTTATTCTTTAGAGATTTTTCAATCCCATAATCATTTGGGGTGCTGAGGGGTGAAGGCCCGTTTTCTGTAATTTCTTCAAAGCCAATAATGGGCGTAGTCCTACCTAGCCAGAGATGGAAATCTCTTCCTGTCTGACTTGAGGGGTCCAGATTTGTTTCAGCAGTGGCGTTGTTTGCAGGCATTGACTGGAATTCTTGGATGACCATTATGTGGGCATGAAATTGCTGGATTCTAGCTTAATAAAAGGAATAAAGTCAGGCATACATTTTGGCAGTTTTAGGCAGTGGCTGATTACCCTTTGTACAAAAGCTACAAGGCCTGAAGTTATTAGCATAACTTAAATGATAAACTTTAATTTCTGTGGCTTTATTACAAGTACCAGCCTTTGGAGTTTTAATGTATTTCTGGACTATAATGGTAGCCTGACAAATTGTTTTAGACTATAATTTGAACTAGGCACTCAAGTAAATCTTATATAAAATTTGAAGAGAAATCTGAAAATGTTTGGAGACTTGCATCCAGAAAAGACTTTATTATGCCAGATTGTTTATAGAATTTCTTTTGTATATATGTTTTTTTCATAAACTTTCCTCATACCATTTTTGGCATACTTATACCATTTTATTTTTGTTCTCTACCCCTTTTTAAAAAATTCTCAGATAACTATTTACTTTATTATAGGACAGAAATTTACCATATAAGATTTCTTTTTAGATAAAAATTTTTTTATATTCTTTTTTTGTTTGTTTTCTTACTAAAACTTTATTTGTACACCAACAATCTTTTTTATATTTTTCCTTTGCTTTTTGCTTTCCTTTTTATTTATTTATTGATAACCTTTTACAGTTATAATTTGAATTTATCTTTTAGTAACCATTAGGTGAAACATTTAACTTTTGGAACACCTTTTTTTTTTTTTTTTTTTTTTTTTTGAGTTGGAGTCTCACCCCGTCGCCCAGACTGGAGTGCAGTGGCACACTTATAGCTACCCCAGCCTCGACCTGCTGGGCTCCAGCAATCCTTCCACCTCAGCCTTCTGAGTAGCTGGAACTACAGGCACACGCTACCATGCCCGGCTAATTTTTGATTTATTGTAGAGATGAGGTCTCGCCAAGTTGCCCAGGCGGTCTCAAACCCGCGGGCTCAGGCAATCTACTCACCTCAGCCTCCCAAAGCGTGGGATTACTGGCTGAGCCACCGAGCCTGGCCTGGAACACCTTTAACTTCCACTAGAGAGCAGGTTTTAGGAGAAAGAAGTTCAGTATGAACACAAGGGCTAAAAACTTAGCCTAGTATTAATTAAGAAATTAATTTCTTAATTAATTAAATAATTAATAATTTCTTAATAATTAATAATTAATTTCTTAATACAGGTCACATTCATACAGACCCAAGGTTTTTCTGGGGTGATGGCAAACAGAGCGCTGGACTGGGCTGTGCCTCTCCCCGCTTAGTCAGCAGCCACCATCACCCAGCTAGGTGTTTCCCCCACCCCTTCGGGAGAGGCTGTACCATCTCTTTCAGTGACTTTTTAATCCAGATGTTGGACAAGGGCCTTAGGCCATCAAGAACAATTGTGCTTTAAGCACCTAGATTGACCACGTTCATAGCAGCTGATACCATCCCCCTTAGCAGGTTTATCCTTATCAGGCCTCTTTTGGGTGGCTGTAACTTTGCCTTTAGTGGCAACTGCCAATAGATTTGTTTACCTTTCCTCTGGCTGGTGCTCATTCTGAAGTCCTTCTCCATTTTTTTTTTCCCTTAATGTTTCAGTTCCTAAGAACCTCAGAAGCTTTCTATAATTTGGGGTTTGGTATTCATAGTTCTGGGTCAAGCCTCTGGAGTTGGGTATTTAATATTCTGTAGGATATAATCTTGTTTGCGAAGTAGTGAAATAAATTTTTAAAACATTTCTGCATACTTTGGACCATTTTTTTTTTTTTAGGTCTACAAAGTGAATTTAATGGCCAGATAGTTTTGTTCCTTTCCAAATCTTATTATCTGTTAACTTGTAGTGAGTTTAATTACTATTATTATTTGCACGTATTATTTTTTTTAACCATGTAATTTTAATTTGCCTTAATTATTCAAATCTGTCCCATTGGGGTGTCTGAGGGTACAGATTATTGCACATTTTCTTGGTCACATTTCTTGAAAACCCAGAATTTTTTTTGATCATTTGCAATTTATTCCTAAAAGGAGAATTCTAAAACAAACAAATAACTAAATAAAGCTATAAACAGCAATGCCTAGGACCCTGATGGCCTCTTCCAGGCTGAGTGTCCTCAACCCTCCTTGAAGCCCTTTTTTTTTGTTCTATGACTTTCCAATGATGCCTACAAAATGGCTTGGTACAAAACCTTTTTAGAGTGAACAGACCACGTAAATGTAAAATGATCTGTTTCTACTTATTCCTAATTATGAATAGGCAAAATTGTCAATAATCCTCATGAGTTACTCAACAGTAGCCTTAGTTGTAAGACATGGACAATTAAATGAGAGTGATTAGGTCTCACTCTATGCTCCACAGAGTATGCCTAGTACTTGACCTGTCCCTTAGGTGAAGTACTAAGCTTACAAGGTGACTTAATCAGGTAGGAATGGCCAGTTCCCATGCCTTATTAAGTCCTGCAAAGTATTCAGCATTTAAAGCTTTACCAGTCTTGTAGGGAGTGTGCTAGTCAGGCATAGCCAAAAAAGCAAGCATTAGTGTTATCTAGCATTACAATTTTAGGGACTTAGCATACATTGCAGGACTCAGACTTCTCAACAGTTTTACAGGGACAAGCAGTTGATTACGATCTTAGGCAAGGCCTAAACCTTTAGAAACAGACTTACTTTCAACTAACCTGGCCTTTAGCATTTGAAAACAAAAAAAACAGTCTATTCAGTTCCTTAGTTGCCAGAGAAAGATTACAAAATTATTTTCTCCAAGGCTAGCATTAGCTTGCACTGAGTTAGCAAAAGGCTAAGTAGCATGGAAGAGACATTTCTACGTTTCTTTACAGGTGGATTAGAATGAGCTCCTTCAGAATTTATGAAGGAGAATACAGGCTAAGGAAGGGAGGGAGTGTGGTCCTGGGAGAGAATTCAAGATGACCGGTAGCACTTCACATACGCAGCAGGCAATTTTCCCACAACCTTAACAACAAAAGGCAGGAATTTTAACAGGGCCAACAGGTTGGGAGAAACACCACACAAATAAAGGGAGGGAAACATAGAATGACATAAAGAAACATATGCCAATCAAGTTGTTTTTTTTTGTTTGTTTTTTTTTGAGTTGGAGTCTCACACTGTCACCCAGACTGGAGTGTAGTGGCATGCTCCCGGCCACCGCAGCCTCAACCTGCTGGGCTCTGGCGATCCTTCTGCTTCAGCCTTCCAAGTAGCTGAAACTACAGGCACGTGCTACCACACCCAACTAGCCAATCAAGTTTTTAAAAGACAACATGTCCCATCAAAAGTATAACTCAACCAGCTTTTTAGCAAATTCAAAACAACAGACACAGATAAGAAAATGAGTATGGGAAATATCTGTTTCGTCCTCCTCTAGCCATACTCCTCACGAAGATATTTCAGACACCTCTTAGCAATTGGCAGGTTGGTACACCCCCAACGCAGACTAACTTTATGCAGAGCCCTCCCACCCTGTCCATTTCATTCACACACAATCACACAGCACATTCTTCAACTCTCCACCCTAATCCTAGGAGTCTACAGGTTCATCTTCAGGCAGTGTTGCCTTCCACTGCCTTTCAGCCCTTTCCCTCAGGCTGAAGATTACTAGCGGACTCCAGGAGGTGATCAAGCTCCTCTTCTGCCATCCATTGGCAGGTCTGTGCAAAGACCCTTATTCTTACCCTTTCCGTCAGGTGGTTTTTCTGTCCTTTCCGTCAGGTGGTCGTCCTTATGCCAGTTCCTTGCCTCTTGGGTCCCTGTTGTGCCTTCGTGGTCTGAGCCTCAGTGCTCTGGGAGTGGTCTCCCTCCTATGGATCAAAAGGTCCGTTGCACACCAGGTGAGATTGCCCTTCCCATCGCCCTGGAGGTCGCACCCCAATGACCAAGGAGGTGGAACACACCGTCTCCAAACTCTCCTTTCCCGGCCAGTGCACTAGCATAATGTTGCGGGAAGGTAGAGAGGTCATGACACCAAGACTATTATAGGAAGTGGCAACTTTATTATGCCGGCAAGCTCAATGGGCTAACACTTCCAGGTCGAGCCCCCCAGAACGGGAGAAGAGGGGTTCCATACCTTCGCTTAGGTAAGGGAAGGGGTCATGCCAAGCAACCACACATTTTCCTTAGAATTCACAAAGTTGTGTTCAGAAAAGTGAGATCTTTCAAAGAACAAATGGTCTCCAGGAAATTCAGGGAGAGCAGGGGTTATAAACTGACAAGGAGAGCAGTTATGAATTAGGTACTCTTTTGCATTTCCATGAGAGCCATTAATCCCTGGCCACCTGGCTTCTCTTTAAACAAAACTGGCCTGGTGGGTCCTCAGAGCCTGCCGTTCAACTCTCAGAAGGAAACACCCTCAACTGCTACCAGTTCCCTTCCTACCACAACTGTAAATGGCATATTAAGTGATGGGGCAGCCCTGCCAGCATTAGGAGTTGTATGTGCCCCTGGCATTCTGGGACTAGATTCAGGTTGACTGATATAAATGTCCAAGCCCAATTCTCACTTGAAGCCTGACTAATTCTGTTATCTGAGTGTCTATCATGGAGCTGCAGTGGAGGCACACAACTGAACACCTGCCGTTATTCCCATTTCCACAATTAAACCTCTTCTTCTGTCTCGGTGTCTGGACCTCCCGCCACAACAGAAGGCTGCAGAGGGCTTGGGAGCAAGCTCAGGGCAGTCCAGATATTGATTACCCCTTTCTATTTTCTTCATAGCCCTCATCACTAATTATGTGCCTATTGTTTGATTGGCTTCCCCACGACTATGTATCTCCACTCTGCCCATCTGAGGGACCTTGTTCATATTCCTCCACCTGTCGGGGCATCTGCTTCCTCCATAAAACGAAGATACCAATAACAGACTTTATAAGGTTGTCATGAAAGTTCATCGATGAATGTTAAGTGCTTAGAACAGCACCTGGCATACAAGTGCTCAAGAAATATCAGCCAAATATTAACCAAGTGGGATTTGGAGAAAACTGTACTGATTATGTATTTTAAAAAGATACCAGTCTACATGCTTTGATATTTTAGGTGAGAATTGCAGAATTTATTAGAAAACTTGATAATGGTTTCATGTCAGAATTTATTCAACTTTTTTTGAGCCTCTACCATATGCCAGGAACAGTAATTGACAGTAGTAGAATTCCAGATTTGACATTTATCTAAATTTTAGATTAATTGTGGGTTAAGTGTCTGTTCATTGTTTGACTTGTGGAAGTTATCTTGTTACTCTCTCCTATGCCAATAGTGGATTTCATTGTTCTTGAGAAGGCAATACTTCTTTTTAGTGAGCCAGCCTAGGAAGTCCCAGCAGGTGGCACTCTTTCCACCAAGTTGGCAGATCCTGTTGTGTCCCAGTGCATTAATGGGTGAGGATTTCTTGGAGACAGGCTGTAGTTAGTGGGTTCACACTGGCCTCTGACCTGTCCGCCACAGAGTTCTCCTTTTCACAGTAAACTTGCCTCTCTTCAGCCTGCTTGTGGCTTCTTGCCACCCCCACCTTTCTTCACAGAAGAGCCTAGAGGATGATGGTATTGTACTCAAGTGCTCAAATATATTTCTTGTATGATTGAGTGAATAAACAGAAACACATGTAGCTGATTCGGGATCAGCAGTTGGCCTCATCTGGGCTGCCACTAGCCCAGCGGCAAGAAGGAGGGGATAATAGCAGTTAAAGGTATTTCCTTTTGAAAGGCAAGTTGCAACTTTAAAGACCCGCCAGGCAGCCATGCAGGTTTTGTTTAAGAAAGGCCAAATGGCCCAGAGACTGGCTATTTCAGGGAAATGGAAAAGAGTCTTATCTAACCCCCCCCCTTCTGAAGTTGGCGGTTTACCATCCTGCAGTTCCTGGAAACCATTTGTTCTTTGAAAAATCTGATTTTGCTGAGTACAACCTTGTAAGATTCCAAAGGAAGTATGTAATCACTCAACACGACCCCCTCCCTTACCTAAACAAGGGTGTAAGACCCCAGGTCTCCTGTTCTGGGGCACTCGGTTTGGACGCATTAGTTCCATTGAGCCCGCTGTGCTCGCCAGCATAATAAAGTGCCACTTCCTATAATAGTCTCGGTGTCATGATCTCTCTATTTTTCCTGCTACAGTATCATAGGAAAAGATGTTGCTGGGAACCAACGGGGGCAAAGGAACACATGGAGCGCAAGGGTTTGGAGTGGCTCAGTTGGACTGGGAGGTTGGCTGGGCGCAGGCTTGCCCAGCAGAATTCCACCTGTGCTTGAGTTTCTTCATTGGTAAAAAGGGTGTAGTAAAAACAGTGCCTTCTCTCTCACTTGCCTTGAGAATTAAAAGTGTGGAAGCCCCAATGTCGGAAGTGCCACATACCTGTTGTCATACCAGCTTCTTTAGTGTTGTCATCTCCTGACAACTCCAGGAGGCAACGTTCTATTCCTCATTTATAGTGGAGACTGAGATTAAGCCTTGGGATACACTGCTGTCTGATGTCCCTCAGCCCACAGTGGCCGTGGCCTGGGAAGCCTCATCCTCCTCCTCTGTGGGAAGCTCTACCCACCCTAGCTGTATGTGAATACAGTGCTGAGGATACAATTCCTTGGCAAGAACATTTCATTCCAGAAAGGGAACATATTTTTGTAACTACAAGTAGTTACACATTTTGCTCTCTGGAATCTTTTCTTTTTAAACTTCAGTTCTGATTGCACCAGGAGAATACCAGTTGTGAAGTGGCTGTCTTCTTTTTAGCCTATGAGGATAGGATGCTACCCCTTGAGCTATTTGGTAGCTCCAGGGCAAGGGAAGTAGATAAACAAATTGTGTTGCCTAACCTCTCTGTTTTCTCATCTGTAAGACAGGATTATTACTAGTCCTACCTGCTTTATAATAATGTTACTTAAGAGGATGAGGCAGAGGATCATTTAAACCCAGGAGCTTGAGGTGCTGCTGTAAGCAATATTTGCACCACTGTATTCCAGCCTGGACAACAGTGAGACTTTCTCTAAAGAGAGAAAAGAAAAGAAGGATGTTGCTGAAGGAGTAAAAGAGTTTATGCATATAAAGCATTTAGAACACTGCCTGCCAATCTCTGAACACGTGGTAAACGTTAGCCACTGTTGTTACAGTCGGATGCACCAGTGTGGGTCTGTCCAGGGCAACCTGAGTTCATTCAGGTCTGGACCTGCCCCCTCTTGAGATCTTAGCTTGAGGCTTCTCTCCTTACCCTTTCTGGTATGTAAACTTAAGGCCTCTTTGGAGCGTGCTGACATTCACATGTGTATTTGTGATGTTTATAGATGTGTGTGTACAGATGTATACATACGTGTGTATGTAAATCATTTTTAAGTTGCCTTCCGTAAGGCGGGACCATTTTGTAACTTCCTTAGAAATACAGAAGAGCATCCAACTCCCTAGGGTGTTTTGTCAAACCTTGTGTTTTTGCCAATCTGCTGGGTGAAAAAATGTTATCTCAACATAATTTAATGCGTTTCTCAAAGTTACGTATCCCATCATATTGATAAGAGCCATTTGTATTTCTTCTGTCAGCTTTTATGAGTTTTATCTGTTTCTAATTGCACCGTTGATCTCTTTTTAATTAGACTTCTCCAGTTCTGGAAGTTCTGTAATATTAGGGAGAATGGTCCTCTGTGATATGAGTTGCAGATTGTCTCCTCAGTTTTGTCTTGTTTTTTTGACTTTCCTTAGGTGCTCTTTATTTCTTAGGATGTGGTTTTAAACAAGTGAAGACAGTTAACTGACTTGTGTTTCCCCCTCTTTGTCTTTTTGTTTTTGATTAGGAACCTGGCTGCTGTACCTGCCATGCACTTGGAGCATTGGTTTGGCTGCCGAACCAGGTTGTTTTCCAGATTGGTACATGCTGTCCCTCTTTGGCACCGGAGCCATTCTGATGCGTGGAGCAGGCTGTACTATTAATGACATGTGGGACCGGAACTACGATAAAAAGGTAGTTTCGTCCTGGAGAGGGATAGAAAGGCTCCTCTCAATCCTGCGGAATAACATGGTGGCATCACCTTTGAATGACACATACAGCAACAAGATCCTTTAATGCCCTCACTGAAATCCGGCGTGGGAAGTGCTGGTTTTAGTTAAGTAGCTGGTGTTGCAAAGGGCAGTGGATAGTTCTTCCTTTCTGAGCACAAGAGTGGCCACAGAGGCAAGGTGTGTACTTCATTTTTACAAAGTAAATTAAGAATTTGGTAGCTGGGCACAGTGGCTCATGCATGTAATCCCAGCACTTAGGGAGGCCGAAGCTGGAGGATTGCTTGAGGTCAGGAGAAGTTCAAGACCAGCTTGGGTCTCATACAAGACCCTGCCTCTACACAATAATAAAAAAAAAAGAAGTCGGGCTCAGTGGCTCAACCTGTAATCCCGTGCCTTGGGAGGCTGAGGTGAGTGGATTGCCTGAGCCCGCGGGTTCGAGACCTGCCTGGGCAACTTGGCGAGACCTCATCTCTACAATAAATCAAAAAAATTAGCCGGGCGTGGTAGTACACACCTGTAGTTCCGGCTCCTTGGAAGGCTGAGGCGGAAGGATCACCAGAGCCCAGCAGGTTGAGGCTGCAGTGGCTGGGAGCGGCCACTGCACTCCAGTCTGGGTGACAGAGTGAGACTCCAACTCAAAAAAAGAACTGAGCACGGTGGTGTGTGCTTGTAGTTCTAGCTACTCAGGAGGCTGAGATGGATCCCTGAGCCCAGCAGATCGAGGCTGTGGTGATCAGTGATTACACCACTGCACTCCAGCCTGGGCAACAGCAAGACCCTGTCTCTAAAATACAAAAAAATACTGCATTAAAAGAATTTGGAAGACTGAAGGTGAAGGAGTTAGAGGCTAGGAGTGAATATGAAAAATCCATTCTGAATCTTTGAGTATCCAGAAGATCTGTCATCCCTTCCTCTGAGATGTATTTTGGAGCCCTGACCTCTCCTATGTAAATAAAATGTTAATTTAAATGAACCTTGGTAGCCCTGTTTAGCATTGACTATAATTATTTCTTTTAAAAGCATTACTATATTCCTTTTTTTCTCCTTAGAAAAATAATACTCAGTTATTCTGAACAATTCAGAAAGCACAGAAATGTGAAGGACAAAGTACAATCATCCTTGTCTCTTTCCCCACTCTGAGAGGAAACTTTAGTTAGCAGTTTGATGCATTGCATTTCTTGGCATTATTTTCTGTACATATCCCAATACATGTATGTCATTATTTCTGTGTTCATCAATAGACGGTTATTTTCCCAAGGGAAGATGCCATCTTATTTGCCTTTTGTTCTAACAGCTGTGCCAGATTAGTGTAAGATCGTTAAATGCTTGATAATCAAGTGAACCTTGAATGTAAAAGAAACCCATATTGAATTATATGAAGTCAATAATCTTATATAAGCTTATAGTAAATAATCACCCCTAGCTTGCCTTTCATATAGTCTGAATTTTCCTTAAGCAAGGCATATATGTAACAATTTTTAGTTTATAGAACAGTCACATTAATACTTTTTTTTTTTTTTTTTTTTTTGAGTTGGAGTCTCACTCTGTCGCCCAGACTGGAGTGCAGTGGCCGCTCCCGGCCACCGCAGCCTCAACCTGCTGGGCTCCGGCGATCCTTCCGCCTCAGCCTTCCGAGTAGCCGGAATTACAGGCGCGCGCTACCACGCCCGGCTGATTTTTTTGATTTGTTGTAGAGATGAGGTCTCGCTGCCCAGGTGGGTCTCGAACCCACAGGATCAGGCAATCCATTCACCTCAGCCTCCCAAAGGCGCGGGATTACAGGCTGAGCCACCAAGCCTGGCAATACATTTTTTTAATTCAAACAACATCTACTGAGTGCTTGCTGTATGTGAGACCAGGGACAGGTTCTGGGATTGTGCGGATGAAACACATTCCTGACCTCAGGGTTAGCCACTAGAATGTGGTGAAAATGTTCACCTGAACTTACTGGGGACTATCCACCTCAACCACAGAGAGGGAGTCAGAGAGAACTTTCCAGGCAGGGCTGACCTTTGAACTCTGTCGGAATAGGCTGGTAAAAAGTGGACTGGAGGGTGAAGGTTACTCTAGGAGAGAACAGCAGATGCAGAACAGGGCTGTGAGGTTAGTATGTGTTTGACAATTGCAACTATTGGGGTTGCATGTGGCTGGAGGGCAGGGTTTAGGGCAGCAGTGGCAGAGGCTATGTGGCAAGCATCTTCGTGCCACACTGACACAGGTGGGATGCCTGGACTTGCCAAGAGGGTTACACTTCCTTGATTTTGGGTCACACCTGATCAGTTTTTCTTTCTGCATACTGAACAAATGAGAATTCTGGCTTATATCACTTCAGAATAACTTGGACATGTTTAGAATAGTTAATCATTTTTTTAAAATTTGCTAACTCAGGATAAGCCTTCCAGAAAATGGAAAATAGTGATATAAAATGAGTAACTTATGAGGCGTGGGTCTGTTTAGAGAAGTGAACAATTGAGATTAAGTGTTTGAAGAGCATTTTCTGCAAAACATACAAAAACTAATCTAAGACCCCTGACTTTGGTAGATAGGAAATTTGAAGATGAATTGCAAAATTATAATTTCTGAGTTGCTTTATCCTTCTTGATAGGCAGAGTCTACCCTAAAAGTTTCAGTCAGTCCCACACTTTTGACTAGGAGTAAAACTACATACATTTTGACTTCTGCTTCTAGGAAGATGGAGTAGATGTATTTTCTCTATTCTTCCTACTAAGTATGACTAAAACCCCCAGCATGGGACTGTGGAGAGTAGGTGGCAGACTGGCACCCAAAGCACAACACTGTGGCTTTTTTTTTTTTTTTTTGGCCTCTTATGTCTCAGATTTGGAATTAAAGAAGCCAGCAACCTGTAAATGCCATTGGGCATAGAAGGAAAAAATGCCCACTTGGCAGGTATCAATGAACAAGTGGGGACCTTGTTCCAGGTAGGGACCTTGAACTTCTAATCCCACCACTGCCTCTGGCTAGAGCAGTGTCAGAAAAAGCCAGCAAATACAGAAGGTTTAAATAAGATCCTCAGTCTAATGGTGTAGTACCTAAAGTGTCCAGGTTTCAATTTAAAATCACTCATCATACCAAGAACTAGGAAAATCTCAGCTTGAGTGAAAAAAAGATAATCAGTAGTTGAGTAACACTGAGATGGCAGAGGTGTTAGAATTACCTGGCAAGAGGTAATTACCTAGTTCACGCCTATAATCCCAGCACTTTGGGAGGCTGAGGTGAGAGAACTGCCTGAGCCCAGGGGCTTGAGACCAGCCTGTGCAACATGGCAAGACATCGTCTCTGCAATAAATCAAAATATTAGCCGGGTGTGGTGGTGCTTGCCTATAGTTCCAGCCACTTGGAAGACTGAAGTGAAAGGATCACCTAAGGACAAGACTGTGTTAGCCATGAGTGTGCCACTGCACTCCAGCCTGAGCAGCAGAGTGAGACTCCAATTCAAAAAAAAAAAAATTTCCTGGCAAGGATTTTTAAAGCTGTGATCATAAATATATTTCGGTGCGTAATTAGGACCGTGCTTGAAATAAATGAAAAATATCAGGTCTCAACAAAGAAATAGAAAATATTAAGGAGAACCAAATAGAAATCTCAGAACTGAAAAAGTTCAGTGGATTGACTCAACGCAGAATGAAGGAGGCAAAGAGAAGAGTCAATGAACTGGATAGAGACCCATAGAAATTGTACAATCTGGAACACAGAAAATAAACTGAAAAAAAAGAACAGAACCCCAGAACCAGTGGACTATAGCAAATGATCGAACACTGTTTTATCAGTCTTGGAAAGAGGATGAGGCTGAAAAATGCCTGAAGAAATAATGACTGGAAAAATCCCAAATTTAGAAAATTTGGTAACAAATCTGCATATTAAAGAAAATGAGCAAACTCCAAAAATGATAGATACAAATCCACAACAAGATACAGCATGATCAAACCTCTGAAAACTAAAGAAAATATTAAGATCTTGAAAGTTGTGAAAAATACCGAGAGCACAGGCCATAAAAGAAAAAATTGATAAATTAGACAAAACAAATTTTGATCTGTGAAAGACCTCGTTAAGAGTATCAAAAGATAAGCTACACACCAGGAGAAAATATTTGCAAACCACACATCCAGCAAAAGACTCATATCCAGAATATGTAGAGAACTCTTAAAACACACAATTTTTAAAGTTTTGGGTTACAAAATAAGTAAAGATAGTTCACCACAGAGGATATACAGATTGCAAACACATTCAACATCTTTAACCTTCATGGAAATGCAAAATTTTTTTTTTTTTTTTTTTTTAGTTGGAGTCTCACTCTGTCACCCAGACTGGAGTGCAGTGGCCGATCCTGGCCACCGCCGCCTCGACCTGCTGGGCTCTGGCGATCCTTCTGCCTCAGCCTTCCAAGTAGCTAGAATTACAGGCATGCGCTACCACGCTCGGCTGATTTTTTGATTTATTGTAGAGATGAGGTCTGGCTGCCCAGGCGGGTCTTGAACCCGCGGACTCAGGCAATCCACTCCCTTCAGCCTCCCAAAGGAGTGGAATTACAGGCTGAGCCACTGAGCCTGGCGGAAATGCAAATTAAACTACAATGAAGTATGGCTGCAAACCTATCAGAATGGCTAGGGTAAAAATTAGTGACAGCACTAAATGCTGGCCAGGGTACAGAGAAACTGAATCACTCACACTTTGCTGGTGGGAAGGTGGAGTGGTACGGCCACTCTGGAAAGGATTGGGAGTGGTGTGTGTGTTTAATCTGAACATGCAACTACCGTACAACTCAACAGTTTATTCCTGAGCATTTATCCCAGAGAAATGAAAGTTTATGCTCACATAAAAACTTGTACATGAATGTTTATAGCTACTTTACTTGTAATAGCCTCAAACTGGAAGCAATATATCCTTCAGTGGGTGAATGGTTAAACAATGTATGGTACCTCCTGTTCATGGAAAATGCAGCAATAAAGGCTTCCAAGTAGCCAGAACTACAGGCGTGCGCTACCACACCCAGCTAATTTTTTATTTATTGTAGAGACGAGGTCTCACCAAGTTGCCTGGCCGGGTCGCGAACCCACAGGCTCAGGCAATCCACTCGCCTCAGCCTCCCAAAGTGCTGGGATTACAGGCTGAGCCACTGAGCCCAGCCTTTATTTTTTTTTTTATTTGTTTTTTTTTTTTTTATGTAAGTCACGAGTCTGACTGTCACCCAGGCTGGAGTGCATGACGCGCTCATGGCTACTGCAGCCTCGACCTCCTGGGCTCAGGTGATCCTTCCACCTCAACCTTCCAAGTAGCTGGAATTACAGGTGTGCGCCACCATGCCTGGCTAATTTCTTGATTTATTGTGGAGATGAGATCTCACCAAGTTGTCCCGACTGGTCTCTAACCTGTGGGCTCAGGTAATCCTTCCACCTTAGCCCACAAAGCGCTGGGATTATAGTCATGAGCCTCCATGCCTGGTAAGAGTCCAGATTCTAAACTGATGTACAGCAAAGCACCAAATGAGTATTTTGTAGCTATTGAGGTGGTTTTGCTAACATTAATTTTTAAATGTTATATGCACCTCTTTTAAATGATGAGTTTAAAACTTGGCCAAATTATAATGTTTGCCTCAGTTTCTCAAGGCAATATATCATTAAGGACATGGTAATGGCTCAGATTTTTCCTGAATATATTGCATGTTAAACAAGGTACTAACACTTTCAATAAGTGAATTGCTATCAGGGTCTGTGCACTAAGGTGTGTTTGCTGATGTTGTATATAATCTACTGGCCATATGACCATCTGATATACATTAGGTTGAGAACACTGAAGTAATCTCAACACACAGGTAGTCATGATTTGGTTTTGTAAGCTGAGCGTTCTGGTTTCATAGAAACCTCATGGAATATGCTTTGATCTTTATATTACATCGTTTTCAGTCTTTTGATGGAGTGCTTGTCTATATACAACTTCCAAACTTAGTTAAAGAGGCAGTGTAATCTTTTGTTTATCTGTGTGGTCAGGGGACTAGACTGGCTCTGCTACCCCTGATAGCATCTGGAACCTTAGAAAGTCACCGAGCCTCTGCCTCAGTTTCAGCCATGTTAGAAATGGCAAGAAGTTGTGAATGCCTGAGACAGGATTGTTGGGAGGATTCAGTGTCAAGGTGCTCTTAGAATAGTAGCACACTGTAAACACTTAGATACTGTCAATAGCTAGAATAGTGGTGATATGCAATATCCTGGAACAATTAAAAAACCTAAATAGGAACCAGATCAGGAAGAAAAGATTCCGGGTGAGTCATTACTCACAGTTATTGACTAGCTGCTTTATTACACAGTGAAGCATGATATAAGTAATCTGATCAGCAAACTTTCTATAAAGGACCAGTTAGTAAATATTCTAGACTTTCTCCATGGAAATGAATTTACAGTTGCCAAGCTGAATAGCTAGACAAAAAAGCTGTTTTGTTTCTTTTGTTCAGAGATGGAGAAAGGAGAGTTTGTGGTGGGAATTTGTAGTTCTTTTCAAAACTGTTTCAAATATGAAGTTTTGATTCTTGGCAGTCCTTCAAATGTTGGTTTCACTCTTCATTACACTTATGCCTCAGTGTCTGCCATGGGCCAGTCTCTTGATTAAATGGTGAAATAAATGATTAAGGCTTTCACGAGGCTGAGGTGTCTGTTTTTATGTGTTAAGGTTACAAGAACAGCAAATCGCCCGATAGCTGCTGGAGACATTTCAACTCTTCAGTCCTTTGTTTTTCTTGGAGGACAGCTGACCTTGGCACTGGGTGTTCTTCTGTGTCTGAATTATTACAGGTATATTAAATGTGTTTTTCATAATCATGTATAAAAGCTCTCCTTTAAAATGGGGAAAGCAGAATTAAAATGAAGTGAAAATATCTATCACAAAGTTGTCTGTTGGATACCTGTCAGCACCTGCAAGTTAGCATGTATAAGTAGCTTACCACATGCTGTAAAATCTGCTTCATGTCTGCTTTCAGCCACAGGAGTCAAAGGATCAGCATTTAATTTATTCTGAACTACTTTTGGTGTTTGTCCATGCATGCTCACCAAGGGACACAAATGTAGGTTTTCTAGGTTTATATGTAACTTTATGCCGACAGTGTCTCTGGAAGCAGAAGTAATTATACCCGTTTTGCAAAAAGAGGAACTACGTCTTTCCCAGGGTCTTGTTAGTAACCAGTGACTGAAGGAAAGGGAGTGGGAGGGTACAACATCAATAAGGGTACCTGATCTCAAACCAGGCAAAGTGGGGACCAAAGGGAGACCCAAGCCTTACCTGTATGATAACTATACCTAATCCTGAATTGTACCCCACATCTTTAAAATAAAATTAAAAAAAGAAAAAGGTGGGAGGACTCATTTCTGTATCTCTTAAACAGAGACAGAACTAAATGTATATGCATCAGATTGCTGCTTACAGAGTGTTTTGATGAGGAAAAAGAGATGGGTTTCAGCAAATAAGTTACTTTATAGAAATTAGATGTGGTTGCACGTCTTGCCCTGACAGCGTCCATAACATGAAAACATCTTTGGAAGGTTATTACTGGGGGGCTGGTCTTAGATGAACTTCCAGGTGCCTAAGAATATCTTACCATGTTCTCATAGGTGCTTTTTTCTCTGGCACATACAGAGGGATAGCCTGACTCTAATTCTCAGTTAAGATGGCTCCATTTACAAATGCCTTGATATTTGCAGACAGTTCAGAGAGGCAGTAGTAGCACATGGTGGCTCCAGGTTGGACTCTGGAATGGCTGCTTTGGGTTTGAATCTGGGCTCTACGACTAACTGTAGGTACTTGGCAACTTGTTTAATCTCTTGTACTTCAGATTCCTTATCCACAAAAGAGAAGAATAAAGTCACCCACTTCGTGGGACTGTCATTAACAGATGCAAAGAATGTGCCTAATGTGTGAAAGTACTGTGTGTGTTTATTCACATTTTAAATATTTTTCTAATCCTTTATAATAGACAAGGTCTAGGACGAGAACTTAAAGAATATAATTTAAGAGAAAAAGTATTTTCCAATCAGTACTACTAATATTGTTGTGTTAAAGTATTCAGTGATTTCTAAGAGACAGTGATGTTAATGTTTAATGATTTCTCCTGTTTTCAGTATAACTCTGGGAGCAGCATCCTTACTACTTGTGATCACCTACCCACTAATGAAAAGAATTACATACTGGCCTCAATTAGTCCTGGGTGAGCTTGAAATAACTCTACGTATTTCACTTGGTATTCTCAAACTATACTTTTGTAGGTAGGTAGGTAGAAGGGCCAAGATAAAATGTTAAATCAGTCATGAAATTTTCTAAACCAAGATTTCATATTTAAGGGAAGGCAATTAGCCATGTTTATTAGCTAAGAAATCTTGTGTACTTATTAAGATTATCATCATTAGGCCAAGCGCAATGGCTCATACCTCTAATCCCAGCACTCTGGGAGGTGGAGGTTAGAGGATTGCCTGGATCCAGGGGATCGAGACCAGCCTGGGCAACTTGACGAGACCTCGTCTCTACAATAAAAATAAAAAATTAGCCTGGTGTGGTGGTGCACACCTGTAGTTCCAGCTACTCAGAAGACTAAGGCAGAAGGATCACCTGAGCCCAGCAGGTCGAGGCTGTGGTGGCCATGAGCGTGCCACTGTACACCAGCCTGAGCGATAGAGTGAGACATGGACTAAAAAAAAAAAAAAAAAGGTTATCATCATTATTTTCTATAATGGTTTTTAAAAAATCTTTGTCATGTTCTCTTTGAATGTTCTCTCTTTTTTTTATTTTTGAGACAGCATCTTATTCAGTCACCCATGCTGAGTACAGTGACATAATCACGGCTCAACACAGGCTTGACCTACAAAAAAAGTCATGTAAAGGTGGTTGATCTAGATGCCTGAAGAATTTGGAGAATGGGACAGGAAACACTATGCAGGAGAGCAAGGGTTAAAGTGTGTGACAGCTTAGATGGCTCCTCTTAGACGTGAGACAGTCTCCTTTGGGTTGCCATGGCACTCTAATGTGGACTTACTCATTTCAGCAACATGAATTCAACAAGAATATATTAGAACCTCCTGTGTCTCCCACTAATAAATTGTAAATGACTAAAAGGTATGGCACTCTTTACATATGACCCAGCCTCTAGCATGGCAATGGGTTCAGTGAAGTCATCAAATACATATTTGTTGGAGAAAAGAGGAAGATAGGTAGGTAGTTAAGTCAGAATCAGTTACAAAAATATCTACTAGACTTTTCTGTTTCTAGAATATTGTTAGAATGTTTCTAGTTCTTTGAACCATTTTTTCAGTAAATAAAAGAACCAAAAAACACTCCCAGGAATTGATGTGAACCTGATTTGTGGGAAAGTTGTGGTGGATATTTATTCTTTTCTATGATGCTCTCTTTGAATGTTCTCTTTTATTATTATTATTATTATTATTATTATTATTATTATTATTTTTCTGATAGCAGTTTACCCTGTCACCAGGCTGAGAGCAGTGACATAATTATGGCTTACCACAGCCTTGACTTCCTGGTCTCAAGCAATCCTCCCACCTCAGCCTCCCAAGTAGCTGGGACTACAGGCACATGTCACCTTGTCCAGCCAATTTTTTTGTAGAGATGAGATCTCACTATGTTGCTCAGGCTAGTCTCAAACTCCAGGGCTCAAGCAATCCTCCTATCTTGGCTTCCTGATTACAGGCATGAGCCACCACGCCCAGCCTTCTTTTCATTTTTTTTTTAAGGTAGAAAATTATATTCTCAACAGACCTGGGAATCTGGTAAAAGGAGCATAAACATTTCCCTATCTATAAGATAACATTAAGAAGCTGGTGTTGAACCTTTTCTTTTACTTTGTGCCAGGAATTACACCCGGTACTAGGAGAATAAAAATGACTAAAATACATGCACCATCTTGAGCAGAGGGGACAACAGATGAACAGGTGATTGTAGTACTGTGTGGCATCATGACGCCATGAGACACACACCCCCGCCCCCCAGAGGTTCTTAGTCAGTAAGGAGGAATAGGCAATCTGGGAGAAGAAAGCAGTTTCTGAGAGAAGGCACTGGACCTCTAGGAGGGGCACTAAGTCAGTAAGAAAGAATCTGATGGTGTAATCAAGAGAGGAGGAGAAGACACTGGACACCAGGAGAAGCACATAGTCAAGGAGGAATAAGCAACATGGGAGGAGAAAGGGGCTTCGGGGAAAGACACCTGGACACCAGGAGAGGCGCTTTGTCGGTTGAGTGGGGATGTGATGGAGTAGGCAAGAGAGGAGAAGAAAGTTTTCTGAGAAACACTCCTGGACACATTGAGTTTAAAGTGACCAAGGGACTTGCAGGTAGAGATTCCAGGAGACACTTCAACTTCTAGTCTGAAGCCTGGAAGCGACAGGCTTACAGGTGGAAATGTGGGAATTGTCAGCATATAGGGGTGTTTGTAGTCCTCAGGGAGGGTTGATGTGGAGTAAACAGGTGTTCCTGTCTGAACTCCTGTTTCCTTTTTTTTTTTTTTTTTTGAGTTGGAGTCTCACTCTGTCGCCCAGACTGCAGTACAGTGGCCGCTCCCGGCCACCGCAGCCTTGACCTGCTGGGCTCCGGCGATCCTTCCGCCTCAGCCTTCCAAGAGTAGCTGGAATTACAGGCATGCGCTACCATGCCCGGCTGATTTTTTGATTTATTGTAGAGATGAGGTCTCGCTGCCCAGGCGGGTCTCAAACCCGCGGGCTCAGGCAATCCATTCACCTCAGCCTCCCAAAGGCATAGGATTACAGGCTGAGCCACCGAGCTGGGCTGAACTCCTGTTTCTATAGCTCATGAGGGAGGCCAGGTGGTAACGGAGCGAACTAGGCTTGGGTCAGCCAGGTGTACGTTGGTAGCTGTGCCAGGTGCAGTACTAGGTGGGTTGATGTCCTCACTAAGCCTGCTGTTTATTTTCTTGGAGGATATTATTTTTTTTCTCTTAGCTATGTTATTTTGATTAAGCTTCCTGAGTGTTTCCTTTTTTGTAAAATGGAACTAATGTTTACCACAGAGGGTTAAGAGGATTCAGTGAAAGAACATCTGGAAATCTATGCGTGCACAGCCTGATTTGAGAAACGTTGATGCATGAGATGCCCTCCTTCGCTCTGAAATTTGAAGCACCTGTGGACATATCCCCTTCTGTGTTTTCCTGATTGCAGGGTTGACATTTAACTGGGGTGCGTTACTTGGCTGGTCTGCCATCAAGGGTTCCTGTGAGCCATCCATTTGCCTGCCTCTTTATTTTTCTGGAGTCATGTGGACACTCATTTATGATACTATTTATGCCCATCAGGTAAAGAAGCAATATGTTTTTCTTTGGTTTGGTTGTTGTTATTTTTTAAGATCTTTAAAATGAAAACCAGCTGGGCGTGGTGCCTTGTGCCTGTAATCCCAGCACTTTGGGAGGCCATGGCGGGAGGAATGCTTGAGCCCAGGAGTTTGCGACCAGCCTGGGCAATACAGCAAGACCTCATCTCTAAAAAGAAAACGTAATAATAAAATAAGAGCCAAATTAGTGGAAAAGTATATTTTTTTCTAAAAAGAAAGTCATTTGCAATTCCATGGCTCAAACAAAATATTTTTGTTGCATGTTCAACTTTCCAAATGCTAATTTATCATAACAGCCTGCTAGAAAAATATCTTTATTATCCTCATTTGACAGAAGTAAAAACATGGAGAAGCCACTTGTCCATAGTACACGCTGGTGAGTAGTGGAGCTAAAGTTCAAGCCCAGGCAGTCTTCAGAGTCTGTGCCTTTAACCACTGCACTTGCCTGTCCCTCTGTGTACCTCTAGTCATTGTGCTATACAACTTTTAAACTTAGTATCAGTAATAAATATTTTCCCATATTTTTACCCATTCTTTGTCATAATCACTTTAAGAGTGCACAATAGCCTGTAATCCCGCGCCTTTGGGAGGCTGAGGTGAGTGGATTGCCTGAGCCGCAGGTTCGAGACCCGTCTGGGCAGCGAGACCTCATCTCTACAATAAATCAGAAAAATCAGCCGGGCATGGTAGTGTGCGCCTGTAATTCCATCTACTCGGAAGGCTGAGGTGGAAGGTTCATTGGAGCCCAGCAGGTCGAGGCTGCGGTGGCCGGGAGCCACCACTGCACTCCAGTCTGGGCGACAGAGTGAGACTCCAACTCAAAAAAAAAAAAAATCAAGAATGCACAATAGACCTTTGATTTGACATGCCACATTTTCTTTTAAATTAACCATTTGTCTATTTTGTCCATTTAAATTGTTCTGTTGCATTTTCACAATTATACATTGTATTGTGCCAGGCTGGGTGGCTCAGCCTGTACTCCTGCGCTTTGGGAGGCCGAGGTGAGTGGATTGCCTGAGCCCATGGGTTTGAGACCCACCTGGGCAACTTGGTGAGACCTTATCTCTACAATAAATCAAAAATTAGCCAGGCGTGGTAGCGCACGTCTATAGTTCCAGCTACTTGGAAGCCTGAGGCGGAAGGATCGCTGGATCCCAGCAGGTGAGTCTGCGGTGGCTGGAAGCGGCCACTACACTCCAGTCTGGGCAACAGAGTGAGACTCCAACTCAAAAAAATAAAAAAATAAATAAATGGTATTGTTCTAATCACTAATACTTTATGAGTGTTCAGGTAAATTCTTAGAAGTGGTATTACTGAGTTAATGAGTAGAAACATTTTTATAGCATTTGATGCTGTCTTCTTTCATGAGTTTAATTCTTTTTTTTTTTTTTGAGTTGGAGTCTCACTCTGTCACCCAGACTGGAGTGCAGTGGCTGCTCCCGGCCACCGCAGCCTCGACATGCTGGGCTCTGGCGATCCTTCCGCCTCAGCCTTCCAAGTAGCTGGAACTACAGGCGCACGCTACCACACCTGGCTAATTTTTTTGATTTATTGTAGAGATGAGGTCTCACCAAGTTGCCCAGGCGGGTCTCGAACCCGCGGGCTCAGGCAATCCACTCACCTCGACCTCCCGAAGTGCTGGGATTACAGGCTGAGCCACTGAACCCGGCCGGAGTTTAATTCTTAAAACTTTTTTTTTTGCTTCCTTTGGTTTGTGAATTAATTTCTTTGTACATTTGTGACCTTCTTTTCCACCTTACCGCGATATAACTGCCAAATAAAAATTATATATATTCAGATATACAAGTGATGGCTTGATATACATGTACATTGTGAAATGATTTTCACCATCACATTAACATATCCATGACTACAGTTAGTACTGTTTTTGTGTGTATACATTTATCTACTTTTTTAAAAGGTTTTTTTCTTAGTATTTTTTGAAATATAATTGCACATTATTCATCATTTACTTAAAGAATGTATCTGGATTTCATCCTGTCTTCTTCCACTAAGCCTCCTATGCCTCACAACATTTGTGTTGTCATGAAAAGACAGTTTTGAAATCAGCCTTATTTCCAGTGAAACTGGGCTCACAGCTTAGAAAGATGCCTACGCTTTTTTTCAGTAAAGTCTAGCCAGTGGTTAGGTTAGCTGCACTCCAATTGGATTAACATCTTCAGTAAAATACCACTTTGATACTTTTGTGATTCACGTAATTAAGACATAGTTGGCATGAAAGTGACTGCAGCATGAAAGGAGAAACAGACATACTAACCCTAGACTTGTTATTATTTGGATTTGGGACTCAAAAGATGGCTATCAGATAGCTAGCTGCCTGTGGGCTGGTGTAGAGAGTTTGGCATGTAGCCACTGACATCACGTGATCATAGTTACAGCAATATACGGGAATGCTTGCAATAAAGTTGCTGGAAGAAGCCAGACAATTGTTTGTGATTGTGTCATCCAGACCTGTCTGTACCCAGGCGGAACTTGAGAAGAGAGGCACATCCACTCACAGCCAACTAGAAGCGGCTAGAAGCGGACTATGAGTGGATGTGGTTAGGTACACCATAAGTGTTTTTCTACAGCTGTGCTTTTAATAAGATTGAAACCACAATGCACAGATAAACCACAAATTATTGCAATTTGAGAACTCTGAGGTAGAGAGGAGCTATGTGAAAAATGGGAACTGAATTTTAGTCCCAATAGAGTAAAAGTATAGTTAAAAATCATTATAGGGTTGTGAGAAACACAGATGTAGAAACAGCTGGATGGTGATTTTCACGGTGGCACTTGATTTTGATTGACCTGCACATTTATTGCTAATCAGTCTTTCTTTGTCACTCATCTTTCAGCTTATGATATATCTGCATGTTCTTCAAAAGACAGTTTCTTCTGCAGTTGGATAGTGGTGATGATGGTACAATCTTGTAAATATACTAAAACCACAACATTGTACATTTCCAAATGGGAATTTTACGGCACATGAATTAAATCTTAAACAGACAGTCTCTTATTACTTTCTGACATTAGGACAAAAGAGATGACGCTCTGATCGGCCTGAAGTCCACGGCACTGCAGTTCGGGGAGGACACCAAGCTCTGGCTCAGGGGCTTTGGCGCAGCGATGCTAGGGGCACTGGGCATGGTGGGCGTGAACAGCAGCCAAACCACCCCCTACTACGTGGCATTGGTCGCCGTGGGCGCCCACCTGGCTCACCAGGTTTGACCTTTTTCTTATCTGTCCTCATTTTTCCTTCGTTTAAGTTATAAAAGTTATTTAAACAAAGCACCCTGTGTTTACCAGGCAAGGAACTTCTTAAAACAAATAACCTGGTTCATATTACCTTGAGCAGCCTCCTCCCTCTTCTTTTCTCGTAGAAAAAAAGATCTTGCTGATTATTTTAGAGAAATAATACAAACCTAAACCTAGATTTGAATTTCTTCCAACTCATGTCTGGAAAAATTTCAGTAATGTGTCTGAAGTTTGTGGTTTGGGTTGATTTACACCAAAGCAAACTGATAGATAAAGGTGGGTAATGGTAATGGTTAACAAACGAATCATTCATAAGTTTGGGTTCCACTGGCATAGAGACCAAGGCCAGATAAGATACGAAATGCTAAACACGTCAAAAGTTCTGTCTAGACCGCAGGAAGCTCATTTCAGGATATTCACCCAGCACCATAACCCCTGCGCTCCACAAGCTTATAGTGAGAGTCTACATTGTTGACTTGTAAAATGATTGCACTAAATCTGATCTTAATTAAATCAATTGCTAGTAAATGGACTGTATCTTTGTACCAATGTTACTGATATTTCATTGAATAGAATTGAAAAGATGTTAGTGAACCTGTATTAGATGACTGATTTTATACAGATTATTGCAAATTACTTATCAGTGTAGACAAGACTTGCATAACCTGATAGGAAGGAAATTAAAGTCCAATGTGTATAAAGTGAGCCCTGTGCTGGATCCCCTTGTTTTCCTCACTTGAGAATTAACATTTCTCCAGGATGTCACCATTTTCTTCTTCAGAATTTCTTTGCAGCCCTTTTTGTTTGTAATTCGGCTCTGTGAGGGTTGTCACTGTCAATTGATTGTCTGGTCTGGATAATGGGTATATAGTAATATTTAAGTATCTGAATATTAGACAGTAGAGGAAAGCAAAAGTTATCAAGACAATCACAAATATTATGAGAAGTATTTGGAGCCCACTTTATTTGTTAACTTGCATTTATGGTGGTCTGTCCAGTCCTTGATGCAGTGTTTAAGGTGGACACAGCCTTCTCATATTCGAAGAGAAAGAACATCCTGGTGATGTGAAGTCTGGCGACCACATAGTGAGTAGTTAGCTCCTTAAGCCTAGGAAGAGGAAGGTAGGAGCATGAAACTTTCTTGATGCGTTTGCAGGGCCACATGGGGAGAATGGAGGTGCTTGTTCTAGGTTGCTCACAGCAGATCTGTGTGTGGGGATGGGAGAGAGATTTAGAAATGTGGGGGTTTGGTTATGATACTGAACTGGAGGGGTCACAGTAGGCACTGAGTGGTGAGGGCCAGGCAGATATCCTCCATGCAGCAGACAGCCCCACACAGTAGCGATCTGTGCTGCCCAAATGTGACTTGTTCTCCACTGAGAAACTGTGCTCTGAAGAAGGAGGCTAGAGCTGGGGGGGGGGAGTTCAGGGGGGCAGATTTTCACTCAGTAGCGTAAGGAAGAGCTTTCTAGAGTATTAGAACTGAAACAGTATGGGTAACTCCCAAAACATTCACATACTCTCAACGGAAGCTTTTAGGAAACAGCCTGGATGAGTCCCATGAAGGACACTTCTTTAATATTGGAAAACAGTCTGGGGTACAATAAGTTCTTCCCATTGCTTAAACTTCTGTAATAAAATTCTGTGTTCTTCTCTGTATTGACATATTTATTTGTGATGTCCCAAACTCCAGACTAGGTGCTGATGCCATGTTGTGTTACTCTCTTCCAGATTTATACTCTAGACATCCACAGACCTGAGGATTGTTGGGATAAATTTACCTCCAATCAAACTCTAGGACTAATCGTTTTTTTAGGGATTGTCCTTGGGAACTTGTGGAAAGAAAAGAAGACAGAGAAAACAGAAACAGAGAAGTATAGAGAGTAGAATAGGAAATTTGTGAATAAAGTTTATATAGGAATTATTAAAACAAATTTTTACAAAACATAATTAAACTTGAATACAAAATCTGTTGCAATATGTTAAATAATTCAGAACCTGAAGATGAAGATTGAGAGCCTGTTTGCCTGGATTTTAATTCAACTATTTGCAGCCAGGCTTGGTGGCTCAGCCTGTAATCCCAGCACTTTGGGAGGCCGAGGTGAGTGGATTGCCTGAGCCTGCGGGTTCGAGACACGCCTGGGCAACTTGGCGAGACCTCATCTCTACAGTACATCAAAAAATTAGCCGGGCGTGGTAGCGCGCGCCTGTAGTTCCAGCTACTTGGAAGGCTGAAGCGGAAGGATCACCGGAGCCCAGCAGGTTGAGGTTGTAGTGGTCGGGAGCGGCCACTGCACTCCAGTCTGGGTGACAGAGTGAGACTCCAACTCAAAGAAATAAAATAAGTCAGCTATTTGCTAGCAAAATTCTTCCCCTGTCACAGAAATCAAGGACTCTACAGGATATGATAACCTTGAGTGTTGAAGGGATGCATTCTTTGGTGCATTATAATTCTCATCTGAAGTCATGGGAATTGTATGCATTTTGGCACTTTAGAAAAACCTGGTGTATGTCTCATCTAAATGAATGTCTTTATAGGAAAATGGACTTTTTAGGGAACAATAAAAGCTGCTGTGACAACTGGGGCTTATTGTTCTTTACTGTGACCATTAGTCACTGCCAAAAGCTGTAATGTAGGCAACATTCTGCTTATGTCTTAGGAGAATTTAAAAAAGCAAATATAGATACAAATCCTATAGCCACTTGTGATATGTGGAGACAGGAGAATATAAAGTTAGTTCATAGATTCTCTTACTCTCAAAAGCTGCTTAAACCTAATTGAATTGTTTTAGTTTTTTTCATTTCTCCTTCCTTCTCCCAATAAGAAGCTGAAAAAATAGTATAAATGGATAAGGAAAAGAAAAAAGATGAAGTAGGTTATTAGTTGCTAGGATCCTTGACTTAATTTGAGTTGGAAAGAGATGCAGCAGTGACCCATCTGGTGCCAGGATTGTCTGACCCCAGGACTGCGGAGGGGGGTATTGCCAGGAGCTTGTGTTGGTTGAAATGACCAGCATTGCTTTGGGAATGTGTTTCATGGAGAGATTTCTTGCCTAGTCTGCTTCAGTCACTGTGGATTTGTAAATAGAAACTGAAAGAACTTTTGAAACTGGACAGTAATCTAGTGCAAGTTCGTGGTGAATGTGGTTATGGGGTGGGAGCTGCAGGATCTAGACATTACATCCAGACCATGGCCTCCAGGATTTCCTTGGTGACTTGCTCAGTGCCCCTCCCAGATTGTCAAGCGTCACCCTGCAGTTTCCCACAACTCAGCACACCCTCTGGGCTGGTTCTGCCACTGCACTCCGTCATGGGCAGCAAAGTGAGGCTCCCACTTTTAAAAAAAAGAAAAAACAAACCTTCAGACACCTTGAGCTCGACTTCCAGCCTTCAGAACTGTGAAAAAATAAATCCTGTGGCATTTTACAGCAGTCCCAGCAGACGAACGCAAAGCCTTGTTCTGAACCTTCACAGGAAGGCACTCTACAAAGACAGTGCACTAGAGGGCTCGCCCTTTCCCACACCACCCTACCTTTTTATCTGGAAGCACAGGTTCCAGTCCTTACAGTGCTCACAACTGTCAGGCTGGATACAGTGCTCCAAAAGATGTCCTCAGCGTAACCCCCCAGAACTGGTGAATATGTGACCACCTGTGGTACAGGGCATTGCAAATGGACTGACTAGGAATCTTGAGACAGGGAGATTAACCAGGTTGCTCTAGGGGTGCCCTGTGATCACAAGGTCCTCGCAAGAGTGGGGCAAGAAGGTCAGAGGTAATAGTAGGCAGTGTGACAGGAGGACGCTGGGAGCCAGGGAAGCCAGGTGGCCTTGAGTGGAAAAGGACAGGAAGGAGGTTCTCCTCTCCACATCCAGGGACCCTGCCCTGCTGATGCCCAGACATCAGCCCTGTGCAGCTGATCTTCAGGACTGTAAGATAATAAATGCATGTTGTGTTAAGCCACTAGATGTGTGGTCATTGTTTATGGCAGCAGTAAATGAATATAACAGCTATTCTAGCTCTGACCTGTGTGCTCTGAATTCTGAGCACTCAGTGGGTCCCAGTGGAGAACTGAAGTCCTGGTTCTGGTTTGCCTGAGCTGCCTTTTTTTTTTTTTTTGAGTCGGAGTCTCACTCTGTCCCCCAAGCTGGAGTGCAGTGGCACAACCATGGCTCACTGCAGCCTCTACCTGCTGGGCTCAGGCGATCCTTCCACCTCAGCCTCCCAGGTAGCTAGAACTACAGGCACACACCACCACACCTGGCTAATTTTTTTTATTTTTTGTAGAGATGAGGTCTTGCCAAGTTGTCCAGGCTAGTCTCGAACCCTTGGACTCAGGCAATCTTCTTGCCTCTGCCTCCCAATGCTGGGATTACAAGTGTGAACCGCCGTGCCTGGCAGAATCTCTGCTTTAACATCTATCAGTTGGATGATCTTGGGCAAGTTTCCTGACCTCTCTGTGGCTCAGATGCTCAGATCAGGATAATAATATCTTTCTCATAGGTTTAAGCATTTTTTTTCTCTCTCTCTACTAGCATGGAGGTTTCCTGATAACTGGCCTTTGTCTTATTCATTGAAATATCCGCATCGTAAGCACACAGTAAGTGTTTGTGATTTATTGGAGTGCAGTGGCACGATCACAGCTCACTCCACCCTCAAATTCCCAGGCTCAAGCACTCTTCCTGCCTCAGCCTCCGAGGAGCTGGGATGCACCACCATGCAGGACTAATTTTTCTATTTAATAATGTGTTTATTGATTTCAAGTTGAAATCATCTTTTATATATCAAGTTAAATATAACATTATTAAAATCATTTTGTTTTTTTTAATGTGGCTACTAAATTTTTTTAAATTACATTCATGGCCAACATTATGATTTTGGTATCTATAGCAATATGCTATATGAAATCTTTGATAGGCAAAAATTTTGACCTATAAAGATGACAATCTCTCATTTGGACCAACCTAATAAGACTTTCTGTATCTATATGACAATAATACATTAATGAGAATATTTTTAAATACTGTAAGGAAATAAGTAGATAATTTGCAAAATTAATATCCTACATTATAAACTTAAATCACCTATTGCTTTATTTCCCTTTATTTTCTTCCTGATTTGCTTGTAGACCAGCGTAAGTGTCCATCATGAGGCTGCCTTTTTCAGTATTTTCTGTGTCGGGGCCTGATCCAGTGTGTATAGAGTTTTACCATTTTATTTATTTTTATTTTTTTATTTTTTTTTAGTTGGAGTCTCACTCTGTCACCCAGACTGGAGTGCAGTGGCCGCTCCCGGCTACCACAGCCTCGGCCTGCTGGGCTCCGGCGATCCTTCTGCCTCAACCTTCCAAATAGCCGGAATTGCAGGCATGTGCTACCATGCCCGGCTGATTTGATTTATTGTAGAGATGAGGTCTCGCTGCCCAGGCGGGTCTCGAACCTGCGGGCTCAGGCAATCCACTCACCTCAGCCTCCCAAAGGCGCGGGATTACAGGCTGAGCCACCGAGCCCGGCTGAGTTTCACCATTTTAAAAGCTCTTTTACACCGGTCATTTTATCTGGAAAAATGTTACACAGATAACAGGTAACACAATAAGCTAGTAAACATGAAGAAGTGTTCAAATTCATTAAAAACACACACACACACTAAGATGGCTGGGCGCGGTGGCTCATGGCTGTAATCCCAGCACTTTGGGAGGTAGAAGCAAGAGGATTGAGTCTAGGGGTTCAAAATCAGCCTGGGAAACTTGGCAGAACCTCGTCTCTACAAGAAATAAAAAACTTAGCCGGGCTCGGTGGCTCAGCCTGTAATCCCGCGCCTTTGGGAGGCTGAGGTGAGCGGATTGCCTGAGCCCGCGGGTTCGAGACCCGCCTGGGCAGCGAGACCTCATCTCTACAATAAATAAAAAAAAAAAATCAGCTGGGCATGGTAGCACATGCCTGTAATTCCGGCTACTGGGAAGGCTGAGGTGGAAGGATCGCCGGAGCCCAGCAGGCGAGGCTGCGGTGGCCGGGAGCGGCCACTGCACTCCAGTCTGGGTGACAGAGTGAGACTCCAACTCAAAAAAAAAAAAAGAAATAAAAAACTTAGCCAGGCGTGGTGGCATGCGCCTGTGGTTCCAGATACTTGGAAGGCTGAGGCAGAAGGATCGCCCGAGTCCAGCAGGTGGAGGCTGTGGTGGCAGTGAGTGTGCCACTGCACTCTAGCCTGGGTGACAGAGTGAGATTCTAACTCAAAAACAACAACAACAACAAAAACCACAAAGGTCGAATAACTGAAAATTCAAGTAATCTGGTGAGTTTTATCAAGTTGGTTGGTAAAAATATATATATTTAAATGCTAATACCCACTATTGACAAGGATGTAGTAAAACAAGCGTTGTCATCTCTTGCTGTTGACAGTAAAGCACAGCATTTTGGAAAGCAATTTGGCAATATACAATTAAAGCAATAAAACTGTTCATAGGTTAGAAAGTGAAAGAGGAAAGCGAATTCTTGGATGCAAAGAACTCACCGAAGTTGGCTTGGCAAACTGGAAGCCTTTGTGACTGAGTTGCAAGGTGGTGACAGCAGAGTGTATGCAGGTGTTGGCTTTAGGGTTGGACTGATCTGGGTATGAATCCCTGCTGAGTAACCTCAGCCAAGTTACGTACACTCAGAGCTTTCATTTCCTTGTCTGCTAAACATAGAGAATAATACTTCACTTAGCTGGTGTGAGGAAAAACTGACATACATGTTCTAGAACATAATAAAAGCTCAAAAAAAGTTAGCTTCTTACTCCTGCTTTCTTGACTCTAAAGATAAACAGCTAGGGGGGAAAATTTGGGGCATATAGTAGTATGTCAGTGCTTTTAATGTTCGTGCTACCAACAATATTATCTTTCTATCTGGATGCTGTTTTATGAATCAGTTGAGAGATGATTAATAGGGGATGGATGGATGGATGGATGGACGGACGGACGGATGGACAGGTGGATGGATATACTGTCAGGCCAATAGATGCATAGGCATTCAGTGAGTCCTCTTCATCTATTGACAGTTTAATCAGAAAATGGGAAGGACTGCCTAGCTGTTCTTCTTTTCTCAACACTGAGCTAGAATCACAAGGGCAAAGCACAGTGCCAAGACCAGTATGCGTAGGCGCTAATTGCTTATTAGACAAACAAATAGAACTCTTAGAGCAGGTGGAGGTCACAGGGACCACCCAGTACGGATTAGCACAATAGCCTAATGAGTATTCCCTTCTCTCTTCCCCCTTTTCATGTGCCCTCACCACAGGAGCCAGGCTGATCTGGATAAAAGCTGAGCCAGTGCAGATCATGTCGCTGCTCCAAACCTCCCAAGGGCCCCCAAGCTCTCCCAGTCACGTTTCCCCAGTTTTCATTTTCTAAAACTTCACGCACACCCTACAGGAACTTCTTTGTCTCTTTCATGGCTTTATTTTTCTCCCTATTACAACATAAGATATATAGTCTTGCATCACTTAAACATGAGGATACATTCTTTTGAGAAATGCATCTTTCTCAGACTTAATCCTTGGGTAAATGTCATAGAGTGACCTAGATGGGAGGGCCTACTACACACCCGGGCTATATGGTAGAGCTTGTAGTTCCCAGGCTACAAACCTGCACGGCATGTGACTGTGCTGAATACTACAGGCAATTGTAACACCATCATAAGTATTTGTGTATCTACACATATCGAAACATAGAAAAGGTACCGTAAAATATGGTATTATAATCTTATGGATTATACAGTCCTGCTACGGCCCGCGTGGC
This sequence comes from Cephalopachus bancanus, assembly GCA_027257055.1. NCBI lineage: Eukaryota > Metazoa > Chordata > Mammalia > Primates > Tarsiidae > Cephalopachus > Cephalopachus bancanus. The sequence continues at coordinate 6,400 of JAPVLO010001661.1, read as the reverse complement.
TGCCTTGAGGATCTCGAGAGACAGTGGTGAGAGATTAAAAAAGACAGACACAAAGACATAAAGTAAAGCTGGGGCCAAGTGGGGCACTTTCCTCTGATAGAGAAGTGGCCCTGAACTCGCTCAGTATGTTTATTTTATAGTCAAGCACAAAAGAAATTGGAAGGAATTCAAGGTCTGTGAGGGAGCTAAAGCAGAATTTTGTTGCCACCTAAAAGGCGAGCTGTTCCGCAGTTATCTTGTTGTAGCTAAGGCCTTATTTATACTGTGTGCACCCGTATGTGTGGACATCTGAGACACCGTTCTGCATCCCTCACAGCCTGCCTTTGGCTAGGATACAGTGCTTCCAAGCGAGACCTTGCTTTCACCTGGGGCCTTTACTCGCGAGGCCTGCTACAGCGACAGTGCTTGTCTGCTTCCTGCATCACATCCACTCCCAACACAGTCCATCATTGATCAAAATGTTATATAGCATATGACTGTATTTGTTTTACTTGTTTTCTTTATTGTGTGTCCTCAACAACTAGAATCTAAATTCCATGGGGGCACAGATGTTTTCTGTCTTGATCATAAATACTTTATTTTCCAGTGTCTGAAATAACTCCTGGCACATAGTCAGTGCTCAATAAATATCTGTTGAACCAAATCATGTATATAAAGCTTTTAACGCACAGCATGTGCTCATTAAATATTGTTTAATGTTCTCATAATATGTTCATTAATAGTTCCAGCACTCTTTTTCCTCTCCAAACTATTTGTATTTCTAGAAGCCATCTATGAGGAACTATTCACTTAGGAGGAAGTTGATTTTTAAGGTTCTATTCCAGGAAAACAATTTTAACATTCGGTTTCTAAGCCTGAGTTTCTTAACTGGTTTCAATTTAGTGGACAGGGAGGTGGGAGGCAGAAAAAGAACTTGTTAAAATTGTGAGTGCATTTTATTTTATTTTATTTTTATTTTTGAGTTGGAGTCTCACTCTCTCGCCCGGACTGGAGTGCAATGGCCACTCCCAGCCACTGCAGCCTTGACCTGCTGGGCTCCAGTGGTCCTTCCGCCTCAGCCTTCCAAGTAGCTGGAATGGGAACGACAGGTGCGCGCTACCATGCCTGGCTACTTTTTGGTTTATTGTAGAGATGAGGTCTCGCCAAGTTTCCCAGGCGGATGTCGAACCCGCGGGCTCAGGCAATCCATTCACCTCAGCCTCCCAAGGCGCGGGATTACAGGCTGAGCCACCGAGCCCGACTGTGAGTACATTTTAAAAAGGATATCCCACCCATTTATAAAGTATAACTTCAATGTAAAGAAACTGAAAGTAATGCATGCAAGTATTATAAAGTAATGCATGCAAGTATTAACTGGACTTCTACTTGTTTGCTTACCAGTTTAGAACACTTCAACAACCTTCTTTTTTTTTTTTCACCCTGCCCCCTCTGTGCACAGGCAAACAGCCGTCTGGCACGCAGCACCAACAACCTTCTTTTAAAAATTAAGTTAGCCGGGCTCGGTGGCTCAGCCTGTAATCCCGTGCCTTTGGGAGGCTGAGGTGAGTGGATTGCCTGAGTCTGCAGGTTCGAGACCCGCCTGGGCAGACGAGACCTCATCTCTACAATAAAATAAAAAAATTAGCCAGGCATGGTAGTGCATGCCTGTAATTCCAGCTACTCGGAAGGCTGAGGCAGAAGGATCGCCAGAGCCCAGCAGTTCGAGGCTGCGGTGGCCGGGAGCGGCCACTGCACTCCAGTCAAAAGCGACAGAGTGAGACTCCAGCTAAAAAAAAAAAAAAATTAAAGTTAGTAGAGTTGGTCATGGTGCCTCACGCCTGTAATCCCAGCTCTTTGGTGGCTCATGCCTGTAATCCCAGCACTTTGGAGACTGAAGCAGAGGATTGCCTGAGCCAGGAATTCAAGAACAGCCTGGGAAATAGTGAGACCCTGTCTCTATTAAAAAATAATTAAAGCTAGTAATTATTTTTTTTCTTAGGCAGCATTGAGCATGGTAACAAAAGTAAATAATCATGACTCTTACTTCCTTTATACTTAAGCAATAAAAACAGCAACAGTATCTGTAAAATAATTCCTGGAATCAGAGGCATGTCCTTTACAAGAATGCCTCATAAACATAAATTGCTTTCAGTTTGTGTTACTTCCTTGAAGACAGATAAAGACAACTTTAACACTGTAGAATAAGTTTATGTTTCTTATGGAACTTATGGAGTAAGTTTATGTTTCCAATCAGTATTTTAATGCTAAAATTACACACTAAATATTCTTTTAAAATGTACTTCCTGCTGCTGAACTGCCCAGCTGAGCCAACATTGGGGGCGTCCTACCAATTCGGCCCGACGTGCTTTGCTCTCACGACATAATGGTGGCATACTGGCAGCAGGCTGGACTCAGCTACATCCAATACTCCCAGATCTGTGCAAAAGCAGTGAGAGATGCACTGAAGACAAAATTCAAAGCAAATGCCAAGAAGACTTCTGGCAGCAGCGAAAAAAATTGTGAAAGTAAAATAGGAATGATCTCTCTACAATAAATCAAAAATGAGCCGGGCGTGGTAGCGTGCACCTGTAGTTCCAGCTACTTGGAAGGCTGAGGCAGAAGATCGCCGGAGCCCAGCAGGTTGAGGCTGCGGTGGCCAGGAGCGGTCACTGCACTGCACTCCAGTCTGGGCAACAGAGTGAGACTCCAACTCAAAAAAAAAAAAAAAAAAAAAAAAAAAAAAATATATATATATATATATATATATATGAATGAATGATCTGCTCTGACTAAAGCTTGAAATGCTACATTTTCAAGGTAAAGGTGTGTGGGCATATGTTATGGCAGAATCAAAACGATCTCACTTCATGAAAAAAAATACCTGTCTTGTTCGTAATTGACATTGCAATAAATTGAAGTATGGTTCACTCTTTTTTAAAAATGTACTTAAGAAGATGCTACAAATGAAAAAGTTTTAGCACAAATTAATTACTAACTGAAAATTGTTAAGACCTCAGGATACATGGAAGAATGTAGGGAAAAGGTACACAATTTAATAAATTTCTTATTCATGCTTCTGATTTTCTTCATTTTGTTTTTAGCTGGTCTTTACATGCATATAAGGAGGCTCCCCTTTAAAATCAGATGTGATGGAAGCTGCACTAACATGTGTGAATGTATTCCAAGAAGAAGGAACAGTCAATGCATAAGCCTTGAAACTGGGATGATTTCCACCAAGCAGATGCAAGGAACAACAAGAAGGCCAGATTGCTGGTCTTACTTTCATCATCTGTAGCCATGCCACATGATAACAAGGGGTGGTAAAGTCATGGGGAACTGGAACTCTTATACAGGGGGGGGCACAAAAAACCAGAATTTATTTATAAAAAATGATGTATTTATTCTTACATGTTTAAACTTCAGTCACTTTCAAAGTATTCTCCATTCGATCAATACACCTATCGAGACACTTTTTCCATTGCTCAAAACAGTTTTTTAACTCACCCATTTTGATACCTTTTAGTGCTTCTGACGTTTTTTGTTTCACCTCTTCCACATAGTGATGTTTCCCTTTGATGACCTTTTTCATCCAGGGAAACAAAAAAAAAGTCTCTTAGGGTGAGATGGGGTGAAAAGGGAGGATGGGGCACAGTGGGCATGCTGTCTTTGGTCAAAAACTGCTGAACACTCAGCGTGGTGTGAACGGATGTGTTGTCATGAACCAGTCATCTGTTTGCCACAACTCATGTTTCTTCCACCACACAGCCTCTCACAACAACACTAACTGGTACATTGATGCCAATGGGTTCCTAGAATACTTACCTAGCAGGGGAAGCTTACACTGCAGGGGACCTGCCCTCCAAAAGATAATTCTGGGTTTTTTTGGGGGTTGCCCCTCATGCATTACTGGTGAAAATGCAAAATGCTTTGGAAAATCGTTTAACAGTTTTTTTGAGTTAATTATGCATTGACTACATGACCCAGCAAAATCACTCCTAGGTATTTACTCAAGAGAAAAGAAAACTTACATCCACACAAAAACCTGTCCATGAATGTTAATATCTTGATTCATAATCGCCCCAAACTGGAAAAAAACTCAAATGTCCCTGAACTGGTGAGAAGAACGAACAAACTGTGGCACCTATTTATAACGGAATACTGCACAGCAATCATGAGGAACAAACTACTGAACACATGTAGTAACGTGCATGAATCTCAAGGGCATTATGCCAAGCAGTCAGTCTCGAAAGGCTATGTACTACAGGACCCATTTACATGACGTTCTGAAAAAGACAAACCTGTGGGTACAGAACACAGATCAGTAGCTGTGGGGCCTGGCTTCAGAGAAATGTTGGCTACAAAAGGGAATGAGGATTGGGAGGATCATGGGACGGTCCTATATCTTGGTGGCTTGGTTTTACAAAATTGTATACATTTGCCAAAGCTCTTAGAATTGTTCACACAAAAAAAGGTGAATTTTACTGTATTATATCACAATTTTTAAAAATGAATGGAAGTCTTTTTCCTTTTTTATTTTTATTTAAAGATGGGTACAGCCGGGCTCGGTGGCTCAGCCTGTAATCCCAGGCCTTTGGGAGGCTGAGGTGAGTGGATTGCCTGAGCCCGCGGGTTCCGAGACCTGCCTGGGCAGCGAGACCTCATCTCTACAATACATCAAAAACTTAGCCGGGCGTGGTAGCACATGGCTGTAATTCCAGATACTCGGAAGGCTGAGGCGGAAGGATCGCTGGAGCCCAGCAGGTCGGGGCTGCGGTGGCCGGGAGCGGCCACTGCACTCCAGTCTGGGCGACAGAGTGAGACTCCAACTCAAAAAAAAAAAAAAAAAAAAGATGGTGAGGTATGCAAATGGTCATTGTACAGGTAAAGTTTGGGCCTCACTTTGGTCCCCACTTCATCTGGTTTGAGACCAGATACACTTATTGATGAAGTATGACCCCCCACCTCCCCTGGCAGTTTCCCACTACTGCCAATCCCTTTCTTATAGTATTATAATAATTTTTCAAGGTTCGCTTATGAGTGAGGAAGTCATTTTCATCAAGGTAGGATGAGAATAATCAAAATGCCATCACCCTGTTGCTGTGCTAATTTTCGTTAGGGGCTAAAATTCCATCGCTGTAGATTTGCCTGCATGTAGACTTATGTTCGGAAGAATCAGCTCTTTTTTTGACACCTACAGCCATTCATTTAATCAATATGTATCAGCCGGGCTCAGTGGCTCAGCCTGTAACCCGGCCTTGGGAGGCTGAGGTGAGTGGGTTGCCTGAGCCCGTGGGTTTGAGACCTGCTAGGGCAACTTGGTGAGACCTCATTTCTACAATAAAACAAAAAATTAGCGGGTGGGTAGTGCGCGCCTGTAGTTCCAGCTACTCGGAAGGCTGAGGCGGAAGGATCGCTGGAGACGGGGTCTCGCTGCCCAGGCGGGTCTCGAACCCGCGGTCTCAGGAAATCCACTCACCTCAGCCTCCCAAAGGCACGGATTACGGGCTGAGCCACTGAGCCCAGCTATAAAAGTCTGCATTTCAAAAACAAATAAGATAAAACCCCACCTTTAAAAAAATAAAAAATAGGGGGGTGGTAGTGCATGGAATTGGGTATTAAGGGAGGCAAGGAGGGGGACATATTATATATTAAAAAATTAATTTGGGGGGACAAAAAAAAAAAAAGGGGCTCACTCTGTCGCCCAGATTGGGAAAGCAATGGCATAATCACAGCTCAGTGTAACCTTGACCTCCTGGGCTCAGGTGATCCTTCTACCTTACCTCCTAAGAAATTGGGACTACAGGCACACACCCCCAAACCCCGCTAATTTTTTTTTTTTTTTTTTTGGTTTTGGGGCTCAACTCTGTGCCCAGACTGGAGTGCAGAGGCCCCTCCTGGTCACCGCAGCCTCGACCTGCTGGGCTCCGGCGATCCTTCCACCTCAGCCTTCCCAAATAGCCGGAACTACAGGCATGGTGAATGCCTTTGAGACCCACCTGGGCAACTTGGCGAGATCTCATCTCTACAACAAATAAAAAATTACCCGGACGTGGGAGGTGCGCCTGTAATTCCAGTTACTTGGAAGGCTGAGGCAGAAGGATCGCCGGAGCCCAGGGGTCGAGGCTGCAGTGGCCGGGAAAAGCCACTGCACTCCAGTCTGAGTGACAGAGTGAGATTCCAACTCAAAAAAAAAAAAAAACCCGTCTCCATTAAAGAAGGTTAAATGAGCCTCCATGACAGCTCCTGGGGCCAGGCCAATAATACTTGTGTACAAGCCAGGTGTGGGGCTCACGCTTACCATCCCAGCATTTGGGGAGGCAAAGGGGGGGAATTGCCTGAGCCTAGGGTTTGAGACCAGCTTTGGGGAACTTGGAAAACTCATCTCTACAACAAATTAAAAAAACATTAGCCAGGGGTGGTG